>CM052666.1:44435282-44460231 GCA_028533165.1 Leontopithecus rosalia | reverse complement strand
CTGGGTTCAGGCAATTCTCCTGCCTCAGCCTCCTGAGTAGCTGGGATTACAGGCACGCGCCACCATGCCCAGCTGATTTTTTGTATTTTTAGTAGAGACGGGGTTTCACCATGTTGACCAGGATGGTCTCGATCTCTTGACCTCGTGATCCACCCGCCTCGGCCTCCCAAAGTGCTGGGATTACAGGCTTGAGCCACCGCGCCTGGCCGAAATGTATTTTTGTTATCCATTAACCAACATCCCCCCACCTTTACTAATCTCTGCTAAGCACCATTCTACCCTTTATACCCATGAGATAAACTTTGTTAGTTCCCACGAGTGAAAACATGCAATATTTATCTTTTGGTACCTGGCTTATTTCACTTAACATACGTACATTATCTTTTCATGATAAACTCTTAACAAATGGGGTGCTGAGGAACACACCTCAAAACAATAAAGGTCATATATGACAACTCTACAGTTAACATTCAGCTGACATCCAGCCTTTCCTCTAAGATCTGGTATTAGACAAGGGTGTTCACTGTCATCACTTTTATTCCAAGCAGTGCTGGAAGTTCTGGCCCAAGCAATTAGGCAAGAGAAGGAAATAAAGGACATCCAAATTAGAAAAAAAAAGTCAAATTGTCCTTGTTTGCAGATGACATGATCTTATATTTAGAGAAACTTGATGATTATGCCAAAAACTGTTAGAATTGCTAAATGAACTCAGTAAAGTAGCAGGATACACAGTTAACATACAAAACTCAGTAGTATTTCTATTTGCTAATAGTGAACAATCTGAAAAAAATCAAGAAAGCAGTTTATAATAGCTACAGAAAAACCCACCTAGGAATGAGTTTAACCAAGAGTTGAAAGAGCTTTACGATAAAAACTGTAACACGCTAATGAAAGAAATTGAAGAGAACACAGAAACAAATGGAAAAGTATCCCATGTTCATAGACTGGAAGAATTATTATTATTAAAGTATTTGTACTACTCAAAGCAATCTACAGATTCAATGCAATCCTTATCAAAATACAAATGACGTTCTTCACAGATACAGAAAAAGCAATTCTTAAATTCATATGAAACCACAAAAAACCAAAACAGCCAAAGCAATCCTGAGAAAAAAGAACAAAGCTGGACTCATCACAGCACCTCACTTGTGAGCTGAAGCACAACAGCATAGTGATGTAATGAAAACAGAAAAATGGACCAATGGAATAGAACAGAGAAGGCAGAAACAAATATCCAATGCACATTTTTAACTCCACGAGGATTAATTAGGTCAGAAAAAGACATAATTTATATCTTGATTTTCGAAAGTTTGTCAAATATCAAAAATTTAAAACACTTGATGTTACAGGTCATTGTAAAATAAGTCATTCATTTAACTAAAGTGATAACTCAAGGATTTCAAACACAGGTGAAAACCTTCATTCTTTGAGAGAGGAGACTCAATTTTCCAAAAAATAACCCCTAATAAAAACAGCATTAAGCCAATTAAATTTGTTTCTTGATATTTTATAAACAATCTATAAAATTTTAGCCCTAATCATAAGATATAACTTCCCTAAGCCTTTTATAATTTTTATAACCTGTATTAAAGAGTCAGTTACTGCTTCAAGAAAACCTGTTAATCTGACACAGGGGTCCATATGTTGGTCTTGCATCGGTGTGACTTTGACGTTAAGGATTAATTTATAGAGAAACTAAACTTATTTATCTCTAATCACCTCTTAAAATCTCACATGCCCACCTCTTCTGTGATAGGCCCACGGCCTTAAAGAGCTGAATAGCTTCAATTTCTGGCCCTGCACTCAGGATTGCAGTTTATTTTGACTGGCTTCCTCTACCTGGCCTGAAGATGAGGTATAGTGTGAAAGAAAATAAAATGAAAAAGTATTTATTTATTAGGACAGGAAGCAAACTCTGAAACCACCATGTGTGGTTTTTTTTCACCCTTTCTTTGCAGTGGAAAGACATTTTAGCCAAAGTAGAGAGGTTTTGTTACCCATAATTTGGAATTCTCATTCAGATTTGACCAAGTCAGTTAGAATTGGTCAAATCCGATGGAAGAAACAACCCCAATATGATTACTGAGCACTCTAATGGTAGAGAGAAATTAAGACAATTTATAATTGTCATTACATTGAGGGTCTATCTCTCCCTTTAACTTACTTAGGGATGAGTCTCCACCTGAAGACAGCTCTCTGCCACCCTAGAGTCAGGATAAAAACTCAAACTCATCTTCCCTGGTGGGCATGAGCTTAAACTACATAAAGGAGTTAGCTGCCCTCCATCATCATGGAAAGAGGAAATCTTGCCTTCCTTGTTGGAAACAAGTAAAACTTCAAAAAATTGAGCTGTACAGCAAAATAAACTTTAGATCTCAACGAAATTTTGGGAGATCAGGTATTCTCTGTGAAGCAGCATTGTTTACCTGGGGTAATACCCAAGGTTTGTTGCTTGATACCAAAGAAATCAAGGACACGAACACACCAGAGTGAGATTAAGAGTGGAAGTTTAATAGACTAGAGAAAGAAAAAACTCTCTCCAGAGAGAGAAGGCTCTCCAGTGGGTCTTCTGGTTTCGTGGTGAAATGCGTGAAGTTTTATGGGTGAGCTTGAGGAGGCATAGTCTGATTTACATAGCGGGTGAGAGACCCGTGGTAGGACCAACTGTGCCATTTACATAGTACACAAAGAAGCTGGCTGCCCATCCTAATCTTTTATGATGCAGCTAGGTCCTCTACCTGGCCAGCACCATGTTATCTGTTCCTTTCTGTACATGTGGTAGACAAACAAAGGGAAGATGGAGCCTTCATGTTGAGCATGCCTGGCCCTCAGGTGCCTTTTCCCATTGGCACAGCTGCCAGCATTCACCCACACAAGTTTCTAGCTTGCTTTTCTGTCTGCAGTTTGATTTTTCAGGCTGCTCTTTGTTAGAAGAGAAATGATTTGGGGCTGCTTTTTATTAAAAGGCAAACCCTGCTGAGGACTCTCTTACCCTCACTAACTGCCTAAATATTTTTTTTCTAGCTCTTGTATCATCTAGAGGGGTTGCTCCCAGACCTCAGCAAATTGTCCTATTGGCTTGAGCCATAAAGTTAGCTCATGCTGGTACCAAGCAATGTCAGGAGTTGTCAAAGTTCAAGGGGCATCTCCATTCAGAATGCCTCCATGGTTAACAAAATGCGAACCCTGAATATCTGAGACAGGTCTCCATTAATTTAAAAAGTTTATTTGTCAAGGTTGAGGATACATACCCATGACATAGCCTCAGGAGGTCCTTATGACATGCACCCAAGGTTCTCAGAGCACAGTTCGGCTTTATACATTTTAGGAAGACAGGAGACATCAATTAGCATATGTAAGCTGAACATCCATTCAGTCTGGAAAGGCAGGATAACTAGAAGCAAATGCAGGACAACGTGAAGGAGGGAGGGAGCTCCAGGTCTTAGGTAGGTAACTGACAAATGTTTGCATTCTTTTTAGTTTCTGATTGGCCCCTCCAAAGGCGAAATGCAATGAGATATGCATTTATCTAAGTGAGCAGAGGGCTGACTGAATAGAATGGGAAGCAAGTTTGTTCTAAGCAATTCCCAGCTCGACTTTTCCCTTTAGCTTAGTGATTTGGGGGCCCCAAGATTTATTTTTCTTTCACAAATTCTCCAACTATTATTACATTGAGGGTCTATTTCTCTCTTGAATTGCATTTATTTTACATTATAAATAAATAATAAAGCTCTAGCTGTATTTGCTTTACATTGGTGCCCCAGTGTTGGGTGTGTATATATTTATAATTGTCATTACATTGAGGGTCTATCTCTCTCTTTAATTGCACTTGTTTTACATTGTAAATAATAAAGCTGTAGCTGTATTTGCTTTATAATACGTATGTTTTTATATATGTATTTTTTATATTTGTATATAATATATATTTGTATATATTTATAATTGTCATTACATTGAGGGTCTATCTCTCCCTTTAACTGCACTTATTTTACATTGTAAATAAATAATAAAGCTCTAGCTGTATTTTATTTATAATACATGTTTGTATATATGTATTTTTTATATTTGTATATATTTGTAATTGTCATACTTTCTTGCTAAATTTATTTCTTCATCATTTAATGATTTTCTTTGTCTATTTTTATGTAGCTTTGACTTAAACTCTATTTTGTCTGACATGAGTATAGCTATTTTTGCATGCTTTTGATTTCTAGTTGCACGGAATATTATTTTGCATCCCTTTGCTATCAGTGTTCACCCCAAGGGTGGCATGCATGGGTGCTGGTGGTGGTGGCGGCAGGCCTATACATAGGCTGTCCCTATTTGTATCTTTATATAAATTGCTGAATGAATAAAACTGCATCAACATTCAAGTTTGCTTGTGTTCTTTTTCCAGCTTTTCCTCTACTGCCTATGTAAGTAGAATTATCATTCCCTTATTGCAACCAATTCATTTTTAGAAACTGATTTTCAAACAGAAAAGCTTATAAAATCTCCATAACAGGTTGTGGATATTGCTGCCATTGCTGGTTTTGAAACTACGTTCTCTCGTAATCTCTTGTGAAATTTCTTCAGGACACTAAGCAGATGAAGCAAGCTTAACTCTGTCAGTAGGATGAAATATATATAGTTTTAAGCTTTCCTAAAGAAGATAAAAACCACCCACCAGAAAACTCAGTGTACAATGTGCCTTAAACTAATAATTCTTATGCTTTGTGCCTCTCATTGTATGGGGACTGCAGGTCTTCACGGAATGCTGGCATTTCTGAGTGCCAAGAAAAGAATAAGCAAAGGAGTGTTATCTAGACAATGGTTTCATCTAATTATTGATTTTTTTGTTGTTGTTGAGACAGAGTCTTGCTCTGTCTCCAGGCTAGAGTGCAGTGGTGTGATCTTTGCTCACTGCAACCTCTGCCTCATGGGTTCAAATGATTCTGCTGCCTCAGCCTCCTGAGTAGCTGGGACTACAGACACCCAGCACCATGCCCAGACAATTTTTTGTATTTTTAGTAGAGACGAGGTTTTACCATGTTGGCCAGGATGGTCTCGATTTCTTGACCTTGTGATCTGCCTGCCTTGCCTTCCCAATGTGCTGGGATTACAGGCGTGAGCTGATGTATTATTTTAAGGTATTACTTTTCTTAAGTAGCTTAAAAAGGGAAAGGATTGTGTTTAGCCATTTCAAGTAAAGTTAACAAGACTGTTAAGTTTTCAAAGAAAATATACAAATGGCCAATAAGCCCATGAAAACATGCTCAACATCATTAGCCACCAGGGAAACGCAAATTGAAACCACAATGAGGTTAGCCAGGAGTGGTGGCATGTGCCTGTAGTACTAGCTATTTAGGAGGCTGAGGCAGGAGGACTGCTTGAACCCAAGACATCGAGGTTACAGTGAGCTACGATTGCACCACTGCCTTCCAGCCTGGGTGACAGAGCAAGACCCTGTCTCAAAAAAAAATCCCACAATGAGGTGATACTTCATACTTCACAGGCCAAGGTTGCTCCATCCCGAAGTCCAGCATAGGGTACTGCCTAGAGTCCGTCTGACTTTACTGATCCAGAGAAAGAATTGATGCGGGGCTCCCCTACTGCCCCAGGACCCAGGCTGCTGCAGCATGGCACGTGAGTGCATGGAGCCACTGCCAGGCTACATCTTGTCCTGGGTCCCAGGACTAGGATGGCTACAGTGAAAAAGACAACAACAGATGCTGGTGAGGATGTGAAGAAATGGAAAACCCCTGCACACTAATGGAAAAATAAAATAGTGCGGACACTTTGCAAAACACTGGCAATTTTACAAAAAGTTAAACACAGAGTTACCGTCTTACTCAGAAGTTCCACTTCTAGGTATCTACCCCAGAGATTTCAAAACATGTAAACACAAAAAGTTGAATACAAACATTTGTAATAACAACATTCATAATCTTTTTATTGTCTTAGTGAGTTAGGGCCCACACCAATAACCTCACTGTAACTTATTCACCCCGTAACGACCCTATCTCCAAATGAGGCAGGAGAGAAGCGCCTGGACGGAGCAAACTGAAGGCCAGTTCATGCCAAATCAATGAAAACCTCCAAGGTCTTGGGGCAGGAATCTGAGGCCAATTCGTGCTAATTACCTAAAAGAGAAAACACCAAAATCTGGGGCAGGAAACCTGAGGCCAATTCGTAATAATTTCCCAAAGCTGGATTGGAAGGAGAACACCTGGGTCTGGGAGCAGGGAACCTAAGGCCAATTAATCAAACTTCCTACAAGTAAGCCAAAAGGAAAATCTCCAGGCCGGGCGCGGTGGCTCATGCCTATAATCCCAGCACTTTGGGAGGCCGAGGCAGGTGGATCACGAGGTCAAGAGATCGAGACCATCCTGGTCAACATGGTGAAACCCCGTCTCTACTAAAAATACAAAAATTAGCTGGGCATGGTGGCATGCGCCTGTAATCCCAGCTACTCAGGAGGCTGAGGCAGGAGAATTGCCTGAACCCAGGAGGCGGAGGTTGCAGTGAGCCGAGATCGCGCCATTGCACTCCAGCCTGGGTAATAAGAGTGAAACTCCATCTCAAAAAAAAAAAGGAAAATCTCCGTCTTCCCACACCGATAACAAAGAATCAAAGGCTGCTCTCCCTGCAACCCTCCCGCTTCCACCAAGGCTCACGTGGAAAGGGAGAGGGCCGTGTATTGGCTGCAGGCCAAGCAGGGACCATCCCTTCATCTGCACAGGGCACCAGCTCACCTCAGCCTTTAGCCACAGAGCAAATCCTTCATCCAGATAAGGAACCGGAAAGAAGTACTTAAAACCCGGAAAACTTTGTAAATGGGTCCTTGAGTCGCTTGCTCAGGCCGCGCCCATCCTGTGGCCTGCCTTCTCGCTTTAATACATCCCTGCTTCTGACACTTCATTCCTGTGTTTCATTCCTTTGTTACTTTGTGCATTTTGTCCAATTCTTTGTTCAAAATGCCAAGGACCTGGACAAGTCACTCAAGAGCCTTCTTCCAGTAACACGAATAGAGTCACATTCTGAGGTACTGGGGGTTAGGTCTTCAAGACATAAATTTTTAGGGGCAACATTGAGTCATAACAAGCAATAATGCTTAGTTTACATGCTTCTATTAGTCTCTCCAATGTGTAAAAGTTGGCTGCATGAACTGCCAAATATGTTCTATTTCTACACCACTATCAGAAATGTTTAGAAGAGTTGAAAATTCAAAAGATTGGGGACACCCAACTGGTGAAACTTTAGGTCAGAAAATGCAGTTTTGAAAGTGCTTTTCTGTGCTGAGTTGGGAACCACTGCCTGGGAAGCTGCTGAATGATTGTCTATTGCTTTACATTGGGGAGGGTGCCAACACCTGCCTGCATACGTTTCTAGAGACAGAAGAGGATTCGAGGAGATGAGGACTGTGGCTGGTTCTACACAACCTGTTCATCTTCTCAGTGGCTTTAGCTGAAATAAAAACTTTATGTTGACTATGGCATGTTGCCTTATTAGTCTTTGGGGTTAGACAACTGATTTCTTTATTTCTTTTCTTTTGAGATGGAGTTTCGCTCTTGTTGTCTAGGCTGGAGTGCAGTGATGCTGTCTTGGCTGGCTGCAACCTCTGCCTTCTGGGTTCAAGCAATTCTCAGTCTGAGTAGCCGGGATTACGGGTGTCCACCACCATGCATGGCTAGTTTTTTTGACAGCTGATTTCTGTTAAAAGTCTGTAATCAAGAAATGTGGGCCCTAAAGTTGAACTGTATCACCACATAGTATCCCATGTTGTTTTCCATGTTTTAAGAGTTAAAGAGAAAGCCTCAAACAATATAAAATTGCCATTTTTGGATCAAGAATAATAATCGTTCACCAACAAAAATTACCAAGCACTGACTAAGTATCAGCATCACATGTGCTAGAGATGCAAGAGTGACCTCAGCAGATGGAAATCTTATCCCATGGAGCTCACAGCTGGGAAAAGCTACAAGATTGCTTATATCAAAACTAATGGCATTTTAACCAGAACAAAAAATCTCCCAAATGGAATGTTAAATGATAGACCTTGAGCCAAATAACAGTAAATATGATAAAATTGACATCTTTATATAGAAGTTATAATATGTGTTTACACACATGTTTTATATACATATGTAAGTTCATATACATGTATAACTGTCATAAAATGCTAAGAAAAGACGTTAAGATGTTAATACATGAATGGTCAAGGTCTAGACCACGTCCTTACGGAAGACTGGTAGTTGGTAAGTAAAAGTGAAAGCTCTCCAGGCTGAAACTGCTCCCTGCCTTGACCCGCCTGTGACCTGCTGATACTTGGCTTTCAGTTTCTAAGGATAATTGGCAGTTGTTCAGACCTTCAGATGAAGCCTCCTATGCTGTGCCAGGGGTTGTAAAATAATAAGGGCTAGAATGGCAGGTCAGTGAGGACAGTGGAGGCAGGGCCAGGCATTCTGCAGGTCCCCAGGGCCCTCCACGTGGGCCTGGCTCTTCTCTCTCTACACTCTCAACTCCTGCATCCTGCTCTCAGTACCCTTCACCCACAAGGGTCTCCAGTCTAACCTCCTTGCTGAGATGAGAAAGCTCTGGGCTCCCAGAGGAGCCGTCCGTACCCCATGCTGCTCTTGACTCAGCCAGGCCCTGGACATCTCTGACTTGTGGAAAGTGACTCTCCCTGGGTGCTCTCTTGCCTCTCGTCTCTGGAGGGGCCTTGCTGAGCCTCAGAGCCCCCGGGAGAGGCCCACCTGCTTCTCCCACTGGGGAGGGTTTGACTCAGGGTCCTGTGTCTCAGAGCTACACGTGTAGCTGGCATCAGTCCTGCCCCTGGAACATGGCCAGGCTCTCAACCTGGCCCCTGAGAGCTTAAATCTAGCTGATCCAGCTGGGTCCTTACCTCTCTTTCTTCACAAACATACTCAGCTTAGCTGGCTGTGGGTGCATGGCCAGGACCACTGTGCCCCTAGTCCTGCAGACCGTCCTGTGCCCAGAGTGGGTGAGGGCCCTTTTTATGGCTTCTCTTGTCCCTTGTCACCCGGCGACCTCTTTGCCTGCTTTCCTGTCTGTCTCCTCTCTCACCCAGTTTCTTTGAAATAAAGTCTATGCCCGTTCACTGTTGCTTAAAATTGCTGGTACACAGTAGGTGCTTAATACACGATCTTGGTAGCCAACACTCGTTGAGAGCTTCTGTGATCCAGGTGTTCTTTGCTCTAAGTGTTTTATACATGTTAACTCATTTAAGCCTCACACAACCCTATGAGATCACTCCCATCTTATATTCGAGGAAACCAAGGCGCAGAGAGGTTGAGGAGCTAGACTAGGGTCACACAGCAGAATCGAAATGCAAACTCAGGTTGCCTGACCCCGAGGCCCCTGGCTGGGAAGGAGATGTTCTCTGACCACTCTCAACACCGTGGACCTAGTTGACTGGTGAGTAGTGGTGAGACTTGCAATCAGGCCTCCACCACACTCAGTTCAGGAACAGATGAGCCTTGTAACATTGTGGCCAGCAGGCAGTGGCAGAACTTCCAGCAACCAGCCTCTCGGCTTCAAAGGCAACAAAAGTGACAAAGCACCTTGGAAAACTCCAGGAAGTTCAAAGCCAACAGAACCCGAGGAGGCACTCACAGCCTGTGCCCTTCCTCTGCTCCTCATCAGGGCGCCTTGCTCCTGACTGCTGGGTGGGCACCCGCTGCTCCACGCTGCTGGCCTCCTCTCTGCTGCCATTAATGTTTCTGCTTCGGTGTTTTCCTCATCAGAGGAGCAGATGGTACCCTAGAGAAGGAGGAGAAGCTGGAGAGAAAGAATAGCAGTTAGGGCGGCAACAGAGAGGAGAAGCAGGCAGCAAGGAGGCGTTCCCGAGCCTGAGCCTGTGTTGACATCTTGCTGGATCATGATGAGGACCATGGTCTCCCACCACACCTGGAGCCCTGTGCTCAGTCGGTGGCCTCCCATCAGGCTTGGAGCCCAGTGCTCGGCAGCTCACACGGGACCCGGGAGGAGAAGCTCCTGAGGGCAGTGCCCACCTGCTTGCCACCCCTGTGCTCACACCTCCTCACCCCCGTGCTGCCTGACCCAGTGTAGCAAGGTCCCCTGCTGAACAGGAGAAAGTTGGAATGAGGTTGCAGCTTGCTGGTGGTCGGGTATCATATATATTTGTCTCTGCCTGGGTTGGTTTAAGGTTACAGAAAATGAAAGCTGAATTTCCAAGTGTGAAATAGATCTTTGCCATTTCCTGTGCTCACACTTCCTCACCCTCTGTGCTGCCTGACCCAGCATAGTGAGGCATCGAGGGGCTTAGGGCTGGACCCAGAATCGCTTCTGTACAGATGCCTTTCTGAGACAGCAGATACACAAACTCCATGGGGAAAGGAAGAAATAAAAAGAAAGGCCAGGAGTCACGTGGTGACCTGAGCTTATGGATCACACCCAGTGTCCTGCAGCATGACCTCTGACGGTCAGGGGCACACAGGACACTTGCTCCCTCCTGAACCTGTTTCCTGCCCTGACAGTGCCCACTGACCTCGCCTGACGTCCGCGTTCTGTAGCGTCCCTCTTCCGCTGCTGCTGTCCCCATCTGCCCTGGGTATTCCCAGCCTGAATCTGAAAGCCCCGACCAGGGGCTGGGTGCTCATCTCGCACCGAACCCTAGAAAGCCCTCCTGTCTTTGTTAGTAGCTCTGACTGGGTTGGGTCCCCATCACTGTGCTCCTTCCTCTGTTTTTCCCCCAGCCCTTCCTCAGAACCCACTGTCCATTAGGGAATGGGTCAGTCATTGGGCTGGTTCCCCTGCCTGGATGTTCAGCTTTGCAGGTAAGCCAGGTCCTACTGCAAATGTGGCACGAGCATCACCACATCGCCATCCAGCCCTCAGAAGCCCAGCCCCGGCATCCTGGCCGATCAGGTCAGGCATCTCCTACGATGGAGCAAAGTGCTTCCCTCCTGTTACTCAGGCCACTGAGGACTCATGGTTCAGGCACTGGTTTCTCTGACCAGAGGGAGTCTCTCAAAAGGAGAAGGACTTCATTCCAGGAAGAAACTTCTTGGGGTTCCCAAGGGTCAGAGACTCCCTTCCAGCCTGAGGCTCCCCCAGGTCACAGGACAAGGCCATGGTATGTCTGGGGAAATGGGCTACCACCTTCTCTTATTGACTGTACCTCAGTGGCTGCCCTGTAGCCTGGTGTCCAGCTGTTCTATGCTGGCCTCTTCACCCAACCTATGGAACAGTCCAGGGACCTTTCAGGAAGCAAATGCTCGAAGGGAAATGCTGCCTGATCTGGGAGGATAAAGATAATGAACGTGAAGATGGTCTGTGCTAGAGCTGGGAGCTGTTCTCAGTGAGCAGGTGGACTCAGGCAATCCTCACACAGAGCGAAGAAGTGGAATGGGCCAACTTTATGTAGGAGGAAACAGGGGCAGAGAAATACAATGGTGTTAGAGAAAAAAAGTATTCAGTGTTACTGAAGATGGTAAGAAAGACTTTATTCAAGGGAGGCTATGGCAGCAGGTGTAGGGACCAGCACAACAGGCTTCTGCAGCGGGGAAGGGAGATAGGGCTCAACTCCAAATACAACGTCAGATAATGGAGATTAACAGCCAAGGAGAAGGTTGGGAGCCAGTGGCTGGAAAATTGCTAAGAAGAAACATTGTATAAAGGGGATTCTGGCAGAGGGAAACTAACTAGATTCCTGCGGAAGATAGACTTCACCTTGGGGCTGATGGAGAATGAGGAATCTGATCAGATCCCAAGCATGATCAGATATTGAAGGTGGTTAAATGGACTTAGCGGGATTCTTGCTGAAACTGGACAAGGCAGAACCAATATGGAAGGAAGCCCAAAAATCAGGGCCCAGTTGAGCAGAGAGCTCAGAGAGAACCTGAAGCAGAATTTGGTCAAGCAGAAAATCTTTGTGAGTGACTGGGAGAACAGGGAGGGTGCCGCTCTCAGAACCAAACCCAGGAGATGGGTTGATGGGAGGGAGGCCACGGTGCCCGCAGGGAGTGCTTTCATCTGGAACATGGAGAAGAATGTTGCTTCTGGTTCCAACAATGATCTCAGCTGCCCGGAGAGAGCCGGACACCCACAGGGAGATCTGTGGGATGGCTGTGAAGCCAGAAGGTGTGGGAGGCGATCAATCACAGACAGTGCATACCCGTGTTCCCCGTGAGTGTCTCGGGCTCTCTTCTGCTTTTCTCCCGGAATGGCGTCCCCGGATGGGCTGCTGGCAGCTTTGCTACAGTAACAACAGGTAAGCCCAGGTCTGTGCTCACTGGGGCACAGAGAATTTGCTCAGGATCTGTTTGGGGAAGTAGGAAGTTGGCACGGAGCGGGACTGTCCCAAATTTAATATCTGTGACATTCTATTCTCCATGTGACATGAGTGATGCACACCCTGGCTTTCGACCAGCATCGGCAAAACTCTTCATTCTGCCTGACTGTCCCTCCTCTCCGACCCTGGCCTGCACTTCAGGCTCCAGTGTTGGGGGAACGGCAATGGAGGAAGGGCTTACAGAGTGCCCACAAAAAATGGTCACAAGTACTGGGAACAGCGGCAAACTGCATCAGGCCTGTCGGGAGGCAAACTGCCCTAAGCCTCATGTTCCCAGTGCAGAGTGTCGTTGACTCTGCTACGGCGCATCACATGCTCAGGGGCCTAACACCCCTTTTGTAGCATCGCAAAGTAACCAGACTTGCGGGCTCCTCGTGAGGCGCACTCCCTCCAGCTGTGCCTAGAACGCAGTCTGTAGATAATAAGCACATGCTTCTGCTTTTCAACGTTTCCCACAAAGCTGCCACTGCTAGCAGTCTTTAGAATGACCCGCCAGTTCCTGTTCACTGACAAATGCTCCACTGTGGCACCACCCCTCCCCACCATCACCTCAACTTCACCCCACCATCTGCTGACTGCTCAGAGTCACTGTAACCAACAAATGCTGTGGGAACCTAAGCTCGGGGTCTTCACTGCTCCAGTACAAGTGATGGTCCCCGATCCCCCTTTCATTCTTAATCTTTTTCTCATTCCTTTGTCGCCACCGAACTCGGGGTACCCACCGGTGGGGTGTGGGGGCTGGTTCCCTACCCTCCAGGCCACACTGACAGCCAGCCCAGGTAGGCATCCAGCATCACGGCACTGCAGCAGTTTGGTGGATTTAACTAGCAAATGTTTAACCAAGACTACACTGTAAGTCTGGCTTCCTGGCCTGACATTCGTCTGCCAGAAACGATCCTTATTTCTAGCCACCTCAGTTGGTCAGAATTCATAGGTAAGTGATACCAGAAAAAAAGGGGAGAGGTTTAATGGGCCAAGGAAGGAAGGAAGTGTAAAATGCATAGCCTTGGACATGCTGTGGACCCTATGAACCCCTTCTCAGCATGTGGACTAGTACTAGATACCAATACCTATCGGGGGGACTGATAAGGAAATAATCCAGAGCAGCTGATGAAGGCCAAGGATACTTTCAGATATCTGAGGAGGCCACGTCATAAGAAAACCTGAATGATAGCTACCGGGGGGTGGTTTTGCTGTGGTTCGTGGGCTACATTTTTATGGAAGGAAAGGCTACATTTCAGACCGAAGTTAGTAAAAATGAAGATGATGTCTTTCTTTCTACACAAGCACACGCAGAACTCCGTGGGGAAGTCTCCAATCTGGGGATCCAAGCCTCTGGGGGCTTCTGGGCATCTGGTCACCCTGTGAGACATCTCCTCAGTTGAGATGGTAGAAGAAAAACACAAGATGTGCACTCGCCTTATATTTCTGCTCCCATTTCACGTCCATGTTGGAGTCTGCAGAGCACTCCAACAGGTGGACGGGCCCCACTGACCTTGCTTCACCAACCACAAACTGTTGGCATATTTGCTCACATGTTGCTAACATGGACAAGGGAAGTCCACTGCTACGTGCCTGCACTGCGACGGGCATGCATGGTCTCCACTCCCACCCTGAGAATTAGGCACTGCCATCTTCCCTGCACTTTTCTGAAACTGGGGCTCAGACTAGTGAGACAGCGTGTCCAGGTTCACACAGTGCTCTGTGGCAGAGCTAGAGACAGGCCTCTTCTCACTGCACACAACCAGCCCCTCTCCAGGCAAAGTGATCTTTTCCCTCTTTTAAAGAGAGCAAGAGACAAGGTTTTTCTGTTATCTTGAGGTTATGATGGAAGTTGAACAGGAGAAAGTTGGAATGAGGCTGCATGTTGTCCTTGGTTGGGTATCATATATATTCGTCTCTGCTTGGGTTGGCTTAAGGTTATAGAAAATGAAACCTGAATTTCAGAGTGTGAAATTTATCTTTGCCATTTCCTGAAAACTTGCCTTCAAGAAGGAAAAGCTGCAGAGCTCTGACCTCTCCTGAGTTCTCACGCCATGACATTGCAGGATTTTTGCAGGCTTTTCCTCCAACCTCTGGCAAGATGAGTTTTTAAGCAGGTGGGGTGGGACAGGCTGGTGGTAGAGGAGATAGCTCATGAGGTTCCACAAGGCAGGGAGTCTGGGATTCCTTCCTAGGTTGGGGAAGTCCATACATCTTCTTTGAAAGGAGAGTTGGTGACAGAATGTTTAGAATGAATGCCGGAATCTGTCTAGCAAGTCCTGGCTCTGTCATTTTCTGGGGCCTGAGAAGAGTTCTGTCTGGAATAGAAGCTGACATTTCCCGACACTTTTGAAGGGCCTCTTCTACCCTAACCATGTCTGAGGGATTTGTGAGTCCTCTGGCCTTCGCTGAGCTCCTGTTTCTGTCTCCTCTGAAATTCTTAATCAATATTGTCCAATAAACAAGAACCTGCTAAGTTCGCTGCATCACTTCTTGGCATCATGCTGCACCTCAGCAGGTATTCCAGGGAGACCCTGCTGACCTCCGCCTCTGTCCTGGTCCCATCCCTCTCCTGCTCTGCCATGCTTTGGCCTCAGAGGCACCTGGACAGCCCTGTTGCTTCTCTCCTGCAGGCCTGACACCTTCTTCTTCAACACTTAGCTGAAGGAGACACCAGGAGGCTCCTTCCTGCCCACTGTAGAGAATAACCACCATATCCTGAACTGTGAGACTGTGCAATCAGCATTTCAGTGCCCGGCAGGAGGGTTTATTGCCTTTTATGGCTAGAAATGTTAACTTGTCCATAGATACCAATGAAAAATGACATATGTTGTAATAACAAATTCTCAATGTTTGCTTATAAAGGTGTTTATCTTATCTCCCTTGTCTCCCATTTCAAACAAGTAGCCTAGGATAGAGCTTATGCCCTAACAACAGATTAGCAAGAAAAGAAAGACAGAGGGAGAAGGAAAATGGGGCAGAGGGAGATTCCCAGTTCCTTGTCTAGAGAAATATAAGCAGGTCATAAGAGTTGATTCTGGGAGAAGAACGGAAGGGATGGATCTAAGGAGAAGGAAATCTGAGAATTACCCCTGAGAAACAGGTGGACAATGATAGTGGCTGTGGGCCAGAGACATTCCGTCTCCTTAATCCCCGCAGAACCCAGGGAGTGAGACTTTGGACTCTACAGCTCACAAAACAGAGGCCCAAAGGTGCTGCGAACCACCGCCTCCACCCCCCACCACGATGACCACTTTCTGCTAGTCATGTTCTCTCACAAGTGGGCCTACTGCTAATATCTCTACTGGCCCTTGAATGGTGACAGGTATTCTTCAAAAAGATGAACATACCAACATACAAGGACAGGAGGAGGCAATTAGAGAAATCATGTATAAAATACAACTCTGAGCTTTCTGGTGGCCAAAACTCTTTTATCTAAGAGTTCATAGTTCATATTATTCAAAAAAGGAAGCATGCTGTTTCTTTGAAAGAGAGGCAGTTCCCCCCCGCCCCCCGACCGACACTTAATTCTAGAAGAGATTGATTGTTTGGGGTCTTCCACAGCAATCTCTAGTTCTGTCAACATCTCTGCTACAACAGCACTTGCATTTTGTTTGCCCATTTGTGGAGCTGGTGCTTGATAAATGCCTATGTGAGACCCAGCATTAAAATTGTTGCTGAAGAACATATGACTAGGCAGTTATGAATTACAAGCTGTTCTTAACTCTTTTTTTAGACTTATTTGCTAAGCTCACAGTAGTCTTCTTCCCCTGAGAGTTTTCCATTAGGGGATCAGAAGGTCAGGAACAGGTGTTCTTGCAGTACCTTCCTAGACCAGTGCAGTCTACTGCACTTGTGTTTGTGTCAAGATGATATTGGTCTGCAGTGGTTAATTATTAGGCCACTGGAAATACAGTCCTATAAAAGTAAGTGAAAGGAAAGGTAGCAAGAGCCCATCTTGAGGATTCTGCTCATTTCTAAGTCTTCCCTCTCTAGGCGAGAACAGTTGCCGTTTTCTCCATCTCAGAGGCAGTCCCTCCACAAGAGGATCCAAAAGACTTGAAGGTGAGCATTTGCAGGGTGGGTTGGTAATACCCGTGTCAGAGTCGCTGCTCTTTGTGGTACAGTGACTTCAAAACTGAGAAATTTGTGTCTTCAGCTAAGGAGGTGCTTTCCTTGAAGTGCAACAGCCCAGACCTCTCTAGCACATGTGATAGCAGGAGACTGGGCCCTACTGTATCCCTTTCTCCTCCATTCTCACTTCTGCAGCGTATCAAAGGAGCCATCATGTCCCTGTCCTCCAGCTTAAAGAGTCTCCTCATCGTCTGTGCCTTCACCACTTTTGTTTTCAGTACTGTGGGTAAGAATGAGCAGTTGCTGTAATCCCAGCACTTTGGGAGGCCGAGGCGGGTGGATCACGAGGTCAAGAGATCGAGACCATCCTGGTCAACATGGTGAAACCCCGTCTCTACTAAACATACAAAAAATTAGCTGGGCATGGTAATTCCAGCTACTCAGGAGGCTGAGACAGGAGAATTGCCTGAACCCAGGAGGCGGAGGTTGCGGTGAGCCGAGATCACGCCATTGCACTCCAGCCTGGGTAACAAGAGCAAAACTCCGTCTCAAAAAAAAAAAAAAAAAGAATGAGCAGTTGCCCCCTTCTCCCAAAGACCTGGAGGGTGAGGATGGCAATAAAGTCCCTTAGGGGGCAACGGTGGACCATGTGGGCCTCCCCAGACCCATCTAGCCCCACATGGAGCAGGTGTCATGGCACTTTGATTCCCAGGGATCTCTGGCTATAGGAAACATCAACTATGACTTGACAGCTTTTATTATTGAATTATTTTTTCAACAATCTTTATTTCCTTTCAGTAGAGAGTGCCACATGTGTACAATGTGCTGATGCTGGGTGTACCTCTACACCAGGCACTTGTACGAACTCTGAAATGTGCTTCAGCATCAAGAAACAATTGAATAATACATCACCAGGTAGGCCCCACCAGCCACCCTGCCCAAGCTGCTGGACACTCAGGGCAGACAAAGGAGGTACTTAGTGTGAGAGGGTTACTTTGTTCAGAAACGTGACGTATTTCCTCATTCCTTCATGTATTGTCTAGTTCATCCTTTCTTCCTAAAATAATGTCTTGCCAGTATGGGGCTCGGAGAGTGGGGTGGCAGCAGGTGGCAGGGATGGGGTGCTGTGCCAAACACAGAGTATCCAGGGAAAGGTCTGGGTTGTCCGGGCCCATACATCAATCTGGTGGGGACTGTTGAGGAATGACACTCCCTTTTTAGCAAATTCTAACCTATTGTCCCTCCACTGGTTTATTCTGTGAAATGGACCAATGTCAGAGCAGTCTTTTGGAGAAGTGGAAAGACTAAATACAATGGAGTAGGGACTGGCTGCCCATTGGGCATCACTGCCTCTGTGCCTGAGAGAGAAAATTCTTGGGGTTTGTTTCTGTGCAGGGCAGCCCTTCCTGCAGAAAGGCTGTGCAAGCCAGTGTGAACAACTGGTCTTCTCGGCAACACTGGGGGATAAGATCACATTTGGGTATGGCCTTCAATGCTGCAAAACTGAGAATTGTAACCAAGCGGACTTGCAAGGTGAGGACCAGCCCAGCTCTGTGCTCTCCTACCCTTCCTGCTCCTGCTCCCAATCCACTGGTTTTAGCCTCTGCCTTCTAAGAACCCGTCCACAGTTCATTTCTCTGCCTCTGAGATACCCACTGATGTTACTTGCCAATTGCCTGTCCTTCCTGTAGCTCTCCTTGTGGAGCATCATCGATAGATAGAAGTCCCTCTCCTGCAGGGGAGACTGAGTGATGGTTCTGGGGATTTTCCATAAATGTGAGTCTGTCGACTTAAATAATTTTATCTCCTATTCCAGCTGAAAGATTTGCCCTTCCTCATCTTTTTTTTTTTTTTTTTGAGACTGAGTCTTGCTTTGTCACCAGGTGCCAGGCTGGAGTGCAATGGCATGATCTCGGCTCACTGCAACCTCCTCCTCCCTGGTTCAAGCAATTCTCCTGCCTCAGCCTCCCGAGTATCTGGGACTACAGGCACGTGCCACCATGACCAGCTAATTTTTGTATTTTTTTTTTTTAGTAGAGACACGGTTTCATCATATTGCTCAGGATGGTCTCGATCTCTTGACCTTGTGATCCACCTGCCTTGGCCTCCCAAAGTGCTTGGATTACAGGCATGAGCCATGGCACCCAGCTTCCTCATCTCTTCAATTCCTCACTCCATCAATAGCATCTTCTTAGACTACAGTTTATATTCTCTACCATTCTTCAGATATTTTTCTCCAGCCAGGGCAGAGAGGGGGTGATTCATGGAAAGGGAAAATAACACTGAGTTCCTATGTTTTTTTAATTACTTTACATGGAAACATCTAATACCTACAGTCCTCCTCCCTCCTCCCATGGCATCCTCGTTGTAATTGTGCGTGTGTGTGTGTATGCGTGTGTGTAGAAATCCTAGAATAACCATGATCTTTTTAATTTTATCTGCCTATTCCTTAAGATGAAATTTTTCTGTCTTCATTCAGTGGCTCGGAAGTCCTCAGATCCCAATGGCATTATCTGCCCTTCCTGCTACAGCGAAAGTGATTCTATCTGTAAACAGACTTCCCTCGCCTGTCAAGGGGAAGAGAAAAGCTGTGTTGTGTTTACAGGCTCAGGTATCCATAGCATCTTGGTGTTCATTTTCCTGTAGTATATTACCCACTTATTGCTAGATAACTAGTTACCCCAAAATTTAGAGCTGAAAACAACAAAGCATTATTATTTTACAGTTTTTGTGTGTCAGTCTGGATGTGGCATAGTTGGGTGGTTCTGGCTCAGGTCTCCCATGAGGTGGAAGTTAAGGTGTCATAGGGGCTATGGTCATTTGGATGAAGGGTCTGCTTTCCAGTTCACATGGTTGTTGGCAGTCCTTTGTTCTCCTCTGAGCCTCGTAGGTGCCTGAATTTCATCATGACATATCAGCTGGCTTCTCCCAGAACAAGCGATAACAGGAGAGAGGGAGGAGCTATAGCTTTTAATAATCTAATTTCAGAAGTGACACATCATCGCTTCCACTTGCACTCCTGGTCACACACAGATCAAGTCGGACACAACGTGGGAGAGGTCTGTGCAAGTGCACAAATGCCACAGGATGGGAACCACTGGGGATTATCTTAGAGGCTGATGAGCACATATAGCCAGGTGCTCGGTTATCCTGCTAAGGTTTGGAAGGAGACATCTGGAAGGAGAAAAAAGGAACAGGGAAGAGAGGAGAATAGAAAACACAATTGCTTCCCATAGCGAGGACTTAGGCTTGAGGAGGACATTATCACTATGGTGTCCTGAAATCAACTCTTGGCTCATTGGCAATGAAGGGGGTGATGGCACCTCAGTTCTGGCTGTTATCATCACTGCCGTTATTACCATTACCAAACCCCATGATTAAGCGTTTAATTTTTGCATGGTGTTATTCTGAAATGTATGGAATGATTTGTAATTTTCCTCAGTAGGGAAAAGGTATATCTGTGGTGAAGGGCACATGTTCCATTCAATCATAATATTTTTCTTTCTAGTCAGTACAGTTGGATGGGGTACTGTCAGTTCTCCTCTGATCAATTTGTAAGAGGTTTCCTGGAATTAGTGGTGCTTTAGGAGCTATTAAATGATGGAAGAGAAAATTTACTGGGAAAAGAGATGTGTTGTGCTTTCTTTGGAGGCAAAGGGAGAAAGATCTAAGGAGGGTCTAGTACTAACAGGTGAAGGGCCCTTTGTCTAGATGTGTTGAGGTGACTCAGAAAAACGTGATGTCATGTAGGATACAGAGGAGGGCTGGAGCTGTTGAAAGTGAGGCAGTCTCTCTACTCCATCTTATTATGGGGATAGCACAGGCATAGAATGCCATTTCACAGTGCTAATCTCCCAAGAAACTCAGAGCCCTGTATGGAAGAGATATATTGTTGAGAGGAATGTGCAATATTTCACTCTAGGTTTTCCAAAGAAAGCAACGGGAAGGAGGAGGACAGGTTGCACAGAAATATTTTAGCCAAATGCATGAGGTCTGACTTCTTGTTAGTGTTTTTCCCTAAATCAACGACCCCTCTCTTAGTCAGGACCCAAAGGCCCCAGTCTCAGTCATCCATCTGAGATAGCAAGGTCCCTTAGGGGTCTCTCCTAAACTGGAGAGAGATTGGAACCATAGGGAAATAAGGCTTTGTCCCTGGATGGAGCTGGTGCAACTGTTGATGCTTCTCATACAGAAGGCAGAAGGCAGGGATTCTGGGGCACTCTGCACACCCTTTTCTTCCACAGGTGATTCACATAGGTTGACCTGAGGATGTGGATGAGGAGGGGAGACAAGATGAGAGACAAGTCTAACTCCTGGATCTTTCTCTTTGCAGGTAATAACCAACAATCAATATTCGGCATGGGTTGTGCAACTGAAAGTGCCTGCAACTTGAAGGACGTGGAAGCGATAAATAACATAAAAATCCGTACCTTCTGTACAGACGTCAGCAGTGGAAGCCCCCAGCTGATGTCCATCACCTCATCAATTCTGACTGCTCTCTTTCTGCTGAAAGTCTTGCTTTGATCTCTTAGGCACTTCCAAGCCCATCTACAAACATTTCCAAACACTTCTATAAACCTTTAAAAGTTGGAGACCTTGAATGTCTTCCTCCCCAACACTGCCTACCTACGACATCAGAGAATTAAAAAGCTGATATGTCCAGAAGTATGTGTGTAATTACTTGCTTGTACTTTAGGTTAAAAAAGACCCCATTCACTCTTCTAATGGCTTCAAGTACATTTCGGGGGAAGTCTAAATGGCAGCTATATGACTCCCTGTGCTGCCGTCTTGTATGAAATGCACTGTATCCTCAGCCACACATCCTGCTATGCACGTGTTTCCTGATACTCTCGATTCCCACTCTTGATCCTTAGCTGCCCATTGCTAGGGAAAATGATTTTGAATGAACCATTCAGGTCCCAGGAGGGTCCTTTCCCACAGACGGTAAAGTCACAGGTATAATGAACTCTCCCCCGACCTCAGAATCCTGTGTGTGAAACTCTTGCCATACACTCTGGATACCTCTTTCAAAGATGGATGGGTATCAGGATAAAGTATGCAGGCAGAGGTGGTCTGTGAAGCTTGTTTTAAATGCCAAGTTTAAAAGATGAAGGTTCATACACTGAGAGCCAAGAGGGCTGTGTCCTCACAAGGCAGAGTTTGGAACCGAGGCAGCCACAGCAATGTTTCGTAAGTGTCTGTGAAAAGGTGGGGGGCCAGGCAAGGAAAAGCTTTTACAGGATTCAAACTTGCATGATGTTCTCATAGTGCTGATCCCACAATTAGGTAACCCTGTGGGGGGCTCAGACGGACCCCTGATTCTCCAAATTTCTGGGACACCACCAGACCACATCTCTCAGCAATTTTTGAGTTATATGTGGGCAAAGTGAGTACCCTTCTCCAGTACCCAGATCTATGTGGGCAAATCTATGTGGGCAAAGTGAGTACCCTTCTCCAGCACCCGGATCTATGGAACCCTCTCAGACATGGCCCTTTATGCTCTTTCTGTATCTGTTGATTGCATGGAATGGACTTTCTGTCTGAGGAGGGCTAAGACTCAGTATAGAGAAGACTGGTCCTTAAGTCGCTACTTGGAGGAGATCCACCTAAAGTAGTGTCCCAACTGTGAATGCCCAGTGGACCATTATGTGGGCAATAAATAAATGCCTACATGTTAGCTCTCTGAAATACGAATGGTTAGGGTACACCTGCTAGCCTGTCCTCACTAATCCATCTTAACTGCAACAAGAGGCGTGGAGACTAAAAGGCAGAGACCAGCCAAAAGGGTTTTCTTGCCAGTTGCCATCTAAGAAGCACAGTCTCAAGTAACACCCTGAAACTCGTGAGTCATTCGTGTTGTTTGCCTGAAAGGGAAGATTTTTGCTTGCTTGAACCGGTCAGGGAGTTTAGAACAAACCCAGTTCACTTGGGCTCTGAGCCAGACAAAAGGGGGACCCTTAGTTTAGCCAGGCCTCTATCAACAAGGCTGAATGACCACCCCTGCTGGGAAGTGTTTTGATTCCTTTTGCCGATTTTTCCGGAACAGAAACTGTAGATTCATGGTGACATCTAAATCCCAACCCTCTTACCTCATTTGGGGGAGTGAGGCTATTCTTCTTTAATGGAAATATTAGAAAGCAACATGCATTTTAGACATGGAGCTTTCAGGTATTTGCATATTGTTTTCAGCTGCTGCATGTCCAGAATGGATCTGGGAGGTTATATATGGGTCTTTGCAGTACTCTGCCTATCAGTGAGTAAGAATTAATTTCTTTTCTCTCTCACAAGAAGAAAGTTGACTTTCAATAATGACAAACATTTCCCAACATTTGTTGAGGGATTACTACATACCTGCCACAGTTCTCAGTGCTTTACATGTATTAACTCATTTGATCCTCACAAAAGTCCCATCACATAAGTACTGTACTACTTTATTCCTATTTTATAGATGAGGAAACTGGGGCACAAAGAGGTTACTAACTTGCTTAACTAGTAAAGAGTGGAGTTGAGATTGAATCCAGTCTACCTGGAGGTGAAATAATCAAGCTGCCCAGTTTATTACTTGTAGAAATTTAGACATTGGTAACATAATTCTTTGTTCATTTTTTTCATAGCCTGTATCAGTTTTCAATTGCTGCCATAAAAATTACCACAAAAGTAAAAACAATTTTATTCCTTTATTGTTCTGGAGGCTAGAATTTGAAAAGAATTGCACTGAACTGAAGTGAACAGCGCTGGTTTCTCTGGAGACTCTGAAGGGAAAATCCTGTCTTTTTTAGCCTCTAGTGCTTGGCTTGTAACCGCCTCCTCCATCTTCAAAATACATCACTCCACTCTCTGCTTCCATTATCACAGGACCCTAACTCCTCCTTCCTCGCTCTTATGAGAACTCTTGTAGTTACACTAGGCCCACCCATATAATCTGGGAAAATTTTCCCATCACAAGGTCTTAATCACATCTGCAAAGTCTCTTTTACCACATAAAATGACCAGGCGCAGTGGCTCACCCTTATCATCTCAGAATTTTGGGAGGTCAAGTTGGGCAGATGGCTTTAGCCCAGGAGTTTGAGACCAGCCTGGACAACACGGCGAAACTCTATCTTTCCAAAAAACAAAACAAAAAACCCCATAAAAACTAGCCAGGTGTGGTAGCATGCACCTGTTTTCCCAGCTACCTGGGAGGCTGACGTGGGAAGATCACTTGAGCAGGAGGCAGAGGTTGCAGTGAGCTGAGATTGCAGCCTTGCACTGCAGCCAGGGTGACGGAGGGACATACTGCCTCAAAAATAAATAAGTAAATAGAAAAATTAAAAAATAAAAATAAAACAATGACATTCAAAGGTTCTGAGGATATGGATATGAACTTATTTGGAGGACAATAATTAGGCTACCACATAACCCATCTGTTTGCACAAATGTTTATTTTATTATTATTATTTAACAATCCTTGTAACTAAAGTGTAAACCAAAAATAAAATTTAAGGTTCTCAACCAACTAACTAAATATATCCCTCCTCATGGCCAAGGGGATTCCAAAGAAACTTGAAAAACTAACTCAGGCCAGGATGAGAAGGAAATGTGATACTCTCCCCCGTTTGGAATTCAGGCCCAACTAAGCAGCATTAACATTAAAACAAAGATCCTAATACTTACAAAACGGACTCTTTGTAGTGATAAGATACCAAATTTCCACCTGTCTCCAGGAAAGCATTATGTAACAGATAGCAGGTCCTGAAGGAAATTGAAGAATTTTGCCCCAATATAAATTTCTTTGACATGGTTTGAAAAGGCCCTGAGAAGCTGTCTCTTGTGGGGCAAATTTGTATTTTGTAGAGAACTCTTTTCCCTTTCCAGGTCCTTTGCTGGTCCTGAAGAGACTGGCTAAGAGCTCAGCAGGTTTTAATGATCTGAAAAAGAAACATTTGCCATCTCTTGTCTCTAAGGGCAGCCACCTTTGAGGCTTTATGCATATAATGAGAACCTTGGTTGCCACAATTCCTATCTTAACCTAGACATGCCACCTGTACTGCTTGGCTTGTAACTCCCTCCTCCGTCTTCAAAGTACATCGCCAAGATCTTTATCCCAAAATAGTTCTGCTGAATTTCACCCTGACCATGTAAATTGACAGCATATTTTTACAGGTATGGACAAAGGGCAGAATTCAGTCATCCCTCTGCTCACTTGAGACAAATACGTATCGGATTTCTTCCTCTGCCTTATGTTTATTTTATATTATATAAAAATGTAGATTAATTGAGCCAGATGAATGCATAAGTGACTATTTCTCTACCTACTTCTCACAGGTGAAGGTCTTATCAAAGACTCAAAAGAATGCCACTGCTTGCCTGTTTTCCCATACCTTTTAAAAATTACTTTCTCTCTCTTTTTTTTTTTTTTGGTCAATCAATGAGAGCATGTAAGGATGCTCAGGTTGGCCTTGAACTCATGGCCTCGCCTCCACAAGCGCCAACACCGTATATACTCACTCATAGGCGGGTGATGAAAAATGAGAACACATGGACACAGGGAAGGGAGTACCACACACTGAGGTCTATTGGGGGAAATAGGGGAGGGTC
>CM052666.1:44317056-44435182 GCA_028533165.1 Leontopithecus rosalia | reverse complement strand
TACTGAAGCCCTATAGTCATCTTTAAAGAAAAGTTTAGACCTGTCTCCTGGATACATCCTTAACCTTAGCAAAATAAATTTCAGTTCTAACTTTTATTTTGTACTGCTAAATGGAGACTACATGGACAGAGAAAGAAAGACATAACAAAGTCTACAAGAAATGTCACGAAATAAAAAAGGGAAGAAAAGACACACACATGCACACATACAGATATGAGCAGATAGAGGGAAACTGAGGTAAATGAGACATATAGAGGGGGAAGAGGCAGATAAACGAAAGGTAAGCGTAGGGATACCATTTTAATGAATGTCTCTATCTTGTCATTCATGGTGTAGCTACTAATTGAGTCGTTTTTGTTTCCATTGTTTATTCATCCATCCACCTTTGCATGCATTTGTCTATCAGTGCAACCAATATTTTTGAGCTCGTGCTATATGGCAGGTACTATTCTAGTGCTGGGTATAGGGTGGTGAACAAAGCAGACGAATATCCCTGCCTTTGTACAGCTTTCATTCTGGTTGGGCAGATGGGTGGTAAATTAGATAAGTATAATGTGTAGTAAATTAGACTAGTATAATGTTAGGTTGTATAATGCTGACAAGAAAATATAAAGTAGGAAAGGAAATGTGAAAGGCTGTTGGGAGATGGAATTTAGAGTGATCACAGAAGGCCTCACTGAAAGGGTGATTTTTTAGTGAATGCCCGAAGAAGGCGTAGGAGAGAGAAAAGGAAGAAACCTCATGATATGTGGGGGAAGAGCAATTCAGGAAGAGGAAAAAGACAGTGCAAAGGCTTTAAGTGGGAGTGTGACTGCTCAAGGAATGACAAGACCAACTGGGGCTGGAGTGTAGTGAGGAAGGAGAGCTGGGAGGTGAGGAAGGAAAAGAGCAAAGAGAGTAAGCAAGGAGGAGGGCATGGAGGACAGCAAGAAGAAAAGAAGGTGAGCAAGGCAGAGAGCAAGGAGGATAGCAAGAAGAGTGAGCAAGAGTAGGGAGACAGCAAGGAGGTAAGGAGTGAAGATGGAGGGTGAGCAAGGAAAAGAACAGTGAGTTGAGCAAGGAGGTGATCCAGGAGAACAAGCAAAGAGGTGAGCAAGGAGGAGAATAAGGAGCTGGGGAAGGAGGGTGAGAAGAACAGCAAGCATGCAGAACAGCAAGAAGGTGAACAAGGAGAACAAGTAGATAAGCAATGAGAGTGAGCAAGAGGTGACCATGGAGATAAGCAATGTGGTGAGCAAGAAGAACAAAATGAATAGGAGCATAAGCAAGAAGGTGAGCAAGCAGCAGAGCACTGGGAGAAGAACAGCAGGGCCACATCATACAGGCTTTGGCGTTTGCTCTGAATGAGGTGGGTGTCACTGGAGGATTTTGAGCAGAGGCAGGACACCCTATGACATGATTCTGGTTGCTGAGCTGAGAGTAAGCTCTAGGGGACTAAGGCTGGAAGCTGGGAGAACAGAAGGGCTATGACAATACTACAGGTGAGAGATGAGGCTTGGATCGAAGTGGCAGTGGCAAAGATAAAAGAAAAAAAAGGAGCATTCTAGACATATTTAGAAGATACAACAGGATTTTTTAAATGGTCTTGATGTAAAACGTTAGAAAAAAGGGACAATAAACAACGACAGAGTTTCTTCTTAATTCCCAGTGAGGGAGCTCCTGTGTAGACTGTAGCCCTTTGGTTTTGGCCAATTTCTCCCTTTTGGAATGGGAGTATTTAGCTAATGCCTGTGCCCCCATTGTACCTTGGAGGTAACTCATTGCTTTTCGTATTACAAGCTCATAGGTGGAAGGAACTCTCTTGTCTCAGATGAGACTTGATTGTGGACTTTTTGAGTTAATCCTGAAATGACCTGGGAGACTGTTAAGAAAGGATGATTGAGTTTTTCAATGTGAGAAGGATATGATATTTGGGAGGGGCTAGAGGTGGAGTGATACAGTTTGGATTTGTGTCCCCATCCAAATCTCATGTTGACTTGTAATCCCTAATGTTGGAGGAGGGGCCTGGTGGGAGGTGATTGGATCATGGGGGTGGATTTCTCTCTTGCTGTTGTCATGATAGTGGGTGAGTTCTCTTGAGATCTGGTTGTTTAAAAGCGTATAGCACCTTCCCATTTGCTGTCCTCCTCTTGCTCCAGCCGTGTAAGGCATGCCTCCTTCCCCTTCCCCTTCCACCATGATTCAAAGTTTCCTGAGGCTCCCCACAGCCATGCTTCCTGTACAGCCTGCAGAACCATGAGCCAATTAAACTTCTTCTCTTTATAAATTATTCAGTCTCAGGTAGTTCTTCATAGCAGTGGAAGAACAGATTAACACAAGGTCTTTGAGACCTGTCAGTGACAATTTGATCTGTGGATATTTTGCGGCGGGGGGGTCCAGGGGAGCAAGGGGAATGAAGGCTGGTATGTCCTACTCTGCCATCTTGGTGATATCACTCTCCTGATTTCATTTGAGGTGAAAGCACATCAATCCCAAAACTAAATTCATGCAAATTAAGTAATTTCACTAACTCTGTGCCCACTCAGTATTATGAACATCATAATAAAAGTTATCACAAAAATTGAAAATCAACTCTAAATTTATCAATACCAACAGAGTGTTTTAATGTGTTTATAGCTTTTCAGCTACTTTACATAACACTGTTGATGACAATAAAAATCTTCTGCCTATTAGAATGTTAAAAAGTTAAAAGTGTATGTGGTGGCTCATGCATATAATCCCAGCCCTTTGGGATGCTGAGGCAGGTGGATCACTTGAGGTCAGGAGTTCGAGGCTAGCATGGCCAACATAGTGAAACCCTGCCTCTGCTAAAAAAATACAAAAATTAGCCTGACATAGTGGCAGGCATCTGTAATCCCAGCTACCTGGGAGGCTGAGGCAGGAGAATCACTTAAACCCAGGAGGCAGAGGTTGCAGTAAGCTGAGATGGTGCCACTGCATTCCAACTAGGGTGATAGAGACTCGGTCTCAAAAAAAAAAAAAGTAAAAGTTAAAAGTGTGTATAATCATTATTGTTTGTCTTGTAAAAAGTTTCCATTTCAATATAATTCTCATATCTGTTTACCAAGTTTACAAACAAGCTTTTCATTTGATTAGAGGTTAAATTTTAGCTCATGTGTGTGAAATGTAACATTAATGAAAAAAACGTAAATTACATTGCTCATTTTGGTCTTTGCTTATTAAATGCTTGGCAAGTATTCCTCTGTCTGAAGAAAACTGTGAACTGCAGTTAATAGTACAGTAAATCTTTGTAAAAGTTTTCCATAATTCACCCAATGAGTATTGGCAAAGAACACAAGATCATATAAACTCAATGATTTAAAAAAAACTCTATCCATGACACTTTTCATTGAGTCTGTTTGAAAAAACTGAGAATACAAATTTTCAGGAAAGCAAAGCTATAAATAAAAACATTTGTTAATAAATTTTCCAATAAATCCTAATATTTGACTTAATATATCTAGAGTACACACTGTCATGAGAGAAACAAATTTAATCACATTTAGTTGAAATTTTTCTTTGAGAGATATAAAAGATTAAAATGTATTTATGCCCTGAGTTTGAGTTTTGTAGTCATGAATCGACATTTCATAAATTAGGAAGTCCTTTGAGGATAAAAAAACACATTAATTTGATTAGTGTTCTTGTATTGCACAACTAATCCAAAGCTAAAGAACAGTACTTGCAATTTTTCGGACTTTATATCAATTGACATTTGATATCACTTAAAAGTTCTGTTCTACCTGCTATAGTTGGTTGGTTTTAATTGGAGGTCTTTCACTTTGTGTAAAAAAAATTATGGTCGTTTACTCATACTTCATTTATTATTTAACTAGTAGCTGAAAATTAAAATCGCTGTGATTGGTGTGCATTTAAAACAACACAAAGGACAAAAATGTGGGAGCAATGCCAGGCTCATCCCAGATCAGCTTAATCTGAATTTCTGGCAGTGGGCCTGGGGATGAGCATTCTAATTTAAATCTCCTGAGTGATTCTGTAGTAAGTAGTCAGCAGTGAGAACCAGGGACCTTGGCTTTTGATCATCTCTGTAGTGGATTAAAGGGAACCGTTTTCAATCACAGAGCAGAACTGTACTTAGCTTAGCAAGCCCACTGTGTTCACCCAGGGCAGCACTTTCCACCCCTCATAGAAAGATGCTTCCAGCCAGGCCCATATGTTTGCTGACATTTTCCTCTCCCCCACTCCTCCTACCATTAATTTCAGCTACTGCATCTTAGCCTCTGCCCATCTCGCCATGTCCATGTCTCAACGCATATTGTTTCTGCTGCCATATAGTAAAGGTCTCCTCAAAGTCCATCTAAAATCCTAATCTTTCCTTAATCAAATCAGTCTTCTACTTTTGCCCTGTGTTCAAACCAATCCCTCAGGCTACTTAAGCAGAACGCTTCTGCTCTTTTGTGTGCTTCTTATATTGCTTTCTAAGCATTTTAACTGCACATGTCCTCATTCTCTAAATGCTTTGGGACCTTAAAGGCAGGGAGCCAAAGCTGATTCACTTTGACCCTAACCCACTTTATACAAGGCTGGATACACAATAGGTAAACTCGTTGAATGAGTAAATAAATGGACAACTGAATATAACTATGAATAAATTAATACACATGAAAGAATATATAAATAAAAAATGCAGGTTTAATTTATAAATGGAAGTGGCTAAGCTCTTGCCAGAGCTCAATGAAGTAGTTTCTTCAAGAAGAGAACAAAGAAGATGGGAGATGGGGGTCCAATTCTGGCCGCATTTCTGATGGCTGATTTGCAATTTCTACTCTCGTTAGTCATTGGAAAACCCATATAAGAAGGTATCATCTCTTTGCATAGGTCTGATTATATGCATCTCTTCATTTCAACAGCTATGTCACGAATACCTGCAAGAAACCATAAGTGAGACTTCCACTCTCCTCCTCCTTCCTCATACTCCCCATTTGACCTATACAGACTGGGCTGGAGTAGGATATAAATCAAGTCTCACTCCAGTGTGATCCATCTGACAAGGCTCTCTGTAGTAGAGGCAGTGAGCTGGAAATGTGTCCTCCAAACACAGGACTTCCAAATTTGTAAATCTTCTCAAAAATCTATGTCAATCACCTATTGGCATATTTTCTAAACATTATATGAACTTTTTTCCAACTTATATTACCACTTGGGATGGCATACACTTTTATAGACACTTCAATGCCAATAAAGTGTCTGCACACTTGCACAGAATAAGAAGTCCTAATGACTTTGCTAGCAGTATCCTGTACGCTACTGATACTCAGGGAGCTGGTATGTTCGTGTTTCAGTTATGTAGACGCTTTGTAAATTTAGGAACATAAATCTAATCTCTTATTCTTGGTCTGAGAACTAGCAATAGCCATAAAAATATCATATTATGACTGTGTTGCCTGCCTTTCAATGTACCTTCAGACACATTTTTTCACATGGCTTTTGATGATTTCATCTTACCTCTTCAGGGGTGTTAATAGCTATCGAGTGATTTCTATTTTAAAGTGAATAAATCACTCTTTTGTTATGCAAATTACAGAAAGTAGAAAAAAAAAAGAATCCAAGAGACCAACCATCATGGCTAGCCTATGTAATTACCACACTTAGATGAAGTTCAGGAAGGTGGAGCTCCCCAGAGTGAGCAGGATGAAGTGAGCAGGTAAAGAAGAATGATGGAAACAATCCAACCCTCATGGAACTTAGCCCACTGCATTTCGTGCTACTCCATACTATCACTCCTACTTCATTTCTCATTTAAATGTCTTCAATTAATTTAGAATTTTGTATTGGATTTTCTTAAAGCAAGCACAGTAAAGTATAATTTTCAATCTTTTTGAAGGAAGCTTAAGCTTGGTCACTGCCTCTCTCTAAAGCTTTTATTTTGAAAATTTAAACAACAATAACAACAACAACAGAGAGGAAAAGAGCATGCATGCTCTTGTGTTTTTTTTAAAAAAAAAAACCTAATCAAAATTTGCAGAGGATAAAGATTCCTCCAATATGCTGAATCAACTTCCTCAAAGCTAGCAGAGAGCCGGTTAATAAATACATGTATCAGTTCAAAAATAAGCAAGTGGACAAATGTGAGAAAGTCAGTTGGACTTTCAAAGTCAGAGTCAGACCACTGCTGTGTCTTCATTTCTAAGAGATTTGGACGAAAGCTGATTTTTCCTCAACCCTACTCTTGAAACACATACTGCATAAGCTTGTGAGAGAATACCAGTGCATCCTAGATAAGTACCTGTGTTTATGGTGCCAGAGAATTCAAGACATTTATTTTATCTGTGGCACACCATTTGAGCTCTGCATTGCATTTTCTTCCCTGCACTGCAAAGCATGTTGGGCACTTACAACGACTGGAGCTGAATTCATCAATATCCTTCTCCTCTAGGTCACTCATTTTAATCTCCCAGGAGACTATTTAAAAAAAAAGACAGAAAACCAACTAGTTATTTGCCGTTGACAACCAAATGTACCCATTCTCACAGAACAGCCCCATAGAACTAGATCCCCCCACTCCATGTACCCTCCTCTAATCATCACCCCTGCATTCCTCATGTGACACTCTCAAACTCATATAACAACACTAGAATTACTATACAAATCCCTGCCATTATGGAGCTCATTTTTCAGATGGAGGAAGCAGAAAAAAACAAAGAAGAAAAAAGTATGACATGTCAGATGATGATAAATACTACAGAGAGAGACAAAACAGGATAGATGTGCAGGGTAGGGATGTGATTCATAGGGTGGTCAGGAAAGGTCTCACAGAAAAAGGGACAGTTTTTGAGTACAGGCCTGAAAAAGGTCTACTTCCAAACACTTACACAGGATAATGTGGTCTTACAAGTAAAGGTCACAGGTGGCAGCATGCACGGGATACTCAAAGAAGGGGCCCAAACTGACTACAAAGAGCCTTAGCTTCTCCTGCACTCTCTGCCTCTGGTGCTCCATAATAACGTCTTAGTGAACAGAAGTCTATTGACTTTCCGCTTCCATTCAAGCGTTCTTGCTGCCACCTGCTGTCATGGGCAAAGACTGGGTTTGGCTGTTCCAGTGAAAGATGTCCTGGCACAGAGCAGAGAATGGAGGGAACTATGAATAAAGAGGTGGAAATCTGAGGAAAATTAAGAGCAAGGGACAAAAAGAAGTAAAAGCCATAGTATTTACCTGAAGAATTAGGCTATCAAAGGGTAGCTTGGATTTGTTTACCTTCCCCAAACCAGAGCCTCCTCTGTCTCTGTTAACCCCTATGGGATGAGTAGTATGTGACAGCAAGTGACACGCCCACCTGGATCATGCATGCCCTTTCCCACCTTGCCTTGCTACAACAATCCTGGAATTTCTTGCTCAAATAGACTGAGGTCTAACCAAGCAGTTCTCAGAGGTGGCGGGAAAGGGGAGTTTAAACTTCGGCACTGGTGTGTCCACACACGGTCATGATTCCCTTCTTAGTGAAGAAGAATGTGCAGTGGGGAAAAGAGATGGGCTGGAGACCAGGATCCAGATCTGTCAGTGCCACAATTCTCTGGCAGGAAACTTTTGTAAAAAATCCAAGCCTTTCAGATCATTCTGAAGACATATATGTGCAAGTAAAAGGATGGAAAACATTTTATTTTAATTTTTAGCTTAATTGGCCTTGCAAATGTGAGGGCAGCTGGCCTTCCACCCTGGGCAGGAGAAAGGGTTGGGAGGGCAGTGCTGAGGCCTGGGAGCTAGGAAGGAGAAGGGGTTGGGAGGGCAGTGCTGAGGCCTAGGAGCTAGGCGCTCCCATGAAGAGAAGGAGAAGCAAAGATCAGAGATGCCCAGATGCCTCTCCACTCACTACAACCATTGGAGACCCAGGGATAACCAGGTTTGCTTTCCCTGGAGAGTCTTATTTGAGGAAGCACAATCCAAAAGTGATTTAAAAAAAAGCATAGATTCAAAAGTAATTCTTAAAAGCTCATTACTTTAAAAAGTAATTTTAAAAATTAAAAAACAAAATAACAAAAATTTGAATCGTTAACACTAAAGAGACCTTCCAATTCATAATGTCTCAGCAATATGTCTCATATCCCCCTTTGTCTCTTTCTAAATTCTTTCATACCTTACTCTGCTCTGAAGCTACTCTGTCCAATATGTCTATTTAAAATTAATTAAAATAAAATATAATTAAAAATTCAGTTTGTCATATCAGCCTCTTTTTAAATGCTAGATAGCAGCACATGGCTAGTGGCTACTGTACTGGACATCACAAATATAGACATTTTGATCATTGCAGAAGGTAATGATGAATGTAAATTAAAAGTGCAATATGGGGCAACAGGTATTGTCATCTATTTCTGGTGGGTAAGTTAGTCATAGTTCTTTTCGAGCACAGTTTGTACCAACTCTTTTATCCAGCAATTCCTAGGGATTTTTCCTACATGCATTCTGTACAATAAGAAGTGATCAGAAATGACTGAAATTCTCATGGTTAGATGGATTCTGCCACATCTGTGAAACAGAAATGAATGCAGCCATATAAAGAATATGGTCATATTCTAATGAAATAAAAAGCTCTTAAAGATGTACTTTTAAGGGGGAAAAAACCAAGATGTAGAGCATTGGGTATGAAATGCTGCTAATAGAAGGAAAAGATGCATTTGGATATGTTTGTAAATAACAGACCATTTCTGGAAAGGTAAATAGGAAAGGAATAACTGGTTACTTCACAGGAGTTGTGTTGGGGGGTGAAGAGGATAGGATAATATATGCCATAGGCGATAGGCATATACTATTTATTTTTAAAGTTATGCAATTAAATACAAATATAAATAAATTGAAAAAATGGGACGAAGTATGAAAAAAGTCTTAAAGTTTGTTTTTGCTACTGAAAAAAATGGCTTGTTACAGAAAATATTATATTCAAACACATTTCACTACAAATCACAACCACTAAGCAATCTCTGATCAGCAGAGCAAAGAAGGGCACTTTTGAGGAAGCAAGTGGTCACCTGGTTAAGTATGACACCTGGTTAAGTACGAGATTAAGTATCACTTTCTCCCACTCCCCTCAAAGTTGCCCTCACGCCTCCCTCTACCCCTCCGGTGCCCGGCTGGGGTCCTGATTTCCCAGAGCAATGACATGTGAACTTGAATAAAATTCTTAGAGTGTGTGACATATGCAGACTGGCAGGTCTTCCTGCTCTCTCAACCAAATGCACAAACACTCTTAAGCCCAATATCCAAGTTAATGGCTTTTCAGAAAAAAGTTTTGGACTTTGATTTCTGTTAAAATGCAGAGCATTTCAGCAAGTTCTTAGTTATTCATAATGAGAGAAACAATGATTTTCCGATCCTTTTTTGAAAATGAGATAAAAATCAGTGGGGTCGGCTTGGAGCTCTAGAAGAAGATACCATAGAGTGGGGGAGACAGAGGATGGGGAGAGGAGAAGAGAACTTGAAGACTGGAAGCGCCAAGATAAACTTCCATATTTTACCTAAGGCCTGTCCTCAAAATAAATAAAACAGGACTTTCTGAAAATCTTTTATGAGAAGTGAAAACTGTAAGTGAAGAAAATATATCAAGAAAAAAATGTAATTTTATGTAAAATTATGCTGACCTTTTGTTATCAAAAATCCCAAGTTAGCTCATAATGAATTCTTGCTAAGTGATAACTATCTTTACTGTGATGCTGGTCCACCAGTATGGGGCGGGGGAAAGGACAGGTGGGTAGTGAGTCCATTTTCAGTCTGCCCTTCTCTTTCTTATCAAAAGGAAAGATGAGAACTTAAAGAGGCTGAGGGAAACAGGAAAGGTGCAAGGAGGTGGCCATGAATTAGTGCACCTCCCAGGTGCTGTGGGAGGCTGGCTGGGGAGGTGATGCAGAATGCCCTGGCAGCAATGCGAGAAATGTTAAAATGATTATGTGTCACTAACTGAATGACTCCTCCCGGTAAGCAGACGCAGAACATCCTACTTCTGGTGAACAACCAGGGATAGTTAGAGGCTGTTCACACAGTACCCCATGACCTTCAGGGAAATCAGGGAAGTAGAACTATTTGGTCGAGGGCTCATGACGCACGTGTCACTGGTGAACATTTTCTCCCCCTCCATTCTCCCAACATGAAGTGGCCTTTGGAGAAAAACAGACAAACAAGAAGCTACGCTGTAGTGAGAGCTTATTAAATGCCCGGCGTTGTGTCACCCCTTTACTAGCTCACATATTCCTTACAACTCCAATAGGCAGGAACCAATATTCCTAGTTCTTTAATAAGGATACACAGGAACAGATAAGCTCAGCTGCTCTCCTGAGGCCAGGCAGTCAGTAAGCGGCTGATCAGGCCGCGACACTCAGGACTCCGTCCCCGGCACTGTGTAGACTGTAAGCACCCTGAGGGCAGGAACCATGTCTGCTCCTTCGTGATGCCATGCTGGGTACACCGCCCATCACAAGGTGACTGAAGCTCTGCAGAATGCAAAGGGGAATGAGGCTGGGAACGCCGGTATGAAGGCAGAAATGTGGAATAAAGGCCGGGCTGGGGTAGAGAAAGCAGGCGGGGATTAGAAATGCAGGTGGAAATCTGAGCAGGGATGTGGGAGTGGGAAGGCGGGCGGAAGTGAAGGCGGAAGTGGCCATGTGGGGAATGCAGGGTGGAAAAGAGTAGACGCAGGGAGGAGGAGGGAACGGAGGAATCAGGAATGCAGAGGGGGATGCCGCAGGAATGCGGGGGACCCCACGCCATCCGCTCACCTGTGAGCAGGGGCATGAAAGCAAGGCTGCCGGCCAGGAGGAGGCCGCCCGGAGCCGAGGGACGCATGGCTGAGGCCGCGGCGGGTGCCATCGCTCTCTCTGGAAGAGAGGAGCCAGCGGGCTCAGCTCTGCGACGGGACACGCCCAGACCACGGCCGCCCCCACGCCCGTGAACGGCCTTTCCGCTGCTGTCTGCGCGGCCCCTCACTGCGCCCCGGATGCTGGGCGGCCGTGCTGTGAACTCGGCCTCCTGAGGCACCCGGGGATCGGAAACGCTGCTGAGCCCACACTGGCAGGCCCCAGGGAGCCTCTGGCCTGTCCATTCCTTTCCACAGGGCGCTGGCGCCCGCGGGAGCAGCCGGAGAGGCGGCTGCGTCCGAGGTGGGTGGGGTGGATCCCGTACCTCACACCGGGACGCCTGGGACCTGGCTGGCTCTGGGGCTAGGCCGGAGGGCACTGCGCATGCGTCAGCCTCTGCAGTCTCTTTCGCCTGTCCCATTGGTTCTCACTTCCTGCTCTTCCCGCCCTCTGGGAGCCTTGGCCAATGAGATCCCAGTGGCTCCCAGATCACGTGACTGGAGAAAGCTGGGTGGGCCATTTCCACAGTTGTGACAATCGGAGAATTTGGAGCAACTGGAATGCCTGTTTTTCGGTTCTCTGGTTCTCACCCTGTCCAATTAGAGACATGGTGTTGTGGCTGACCCTCTTCCCTACCTAGTCTAAGCATTTTTGAGGGTAACTATATACTTAATTCTCTGACCAGGAACATCCTAACCTACCAACACCCCCCAAGTGGTCAATGTATCTAGTGCAATTCTAGGACCGCAGAATATTTTTAACACACTCACACCTCCTTGAGACTAAACACTTTGAAAGGACAGGGGCTTTGTACATGTACGTGATCCACATTCTTCCAGTCCTTAGCACTTTACCTCGGACATAAATGCATTGCTAGTGTGTATGCTGGATGAATGAAAGATCCCTTCTACCTATGAATGCGAGAGTTTTGGAATTCTTCCTGTTACCCCATTGCTATTTGGATGGCTTGCTTTTCCGGCAGCTGCAAAAGGTCTAATTCCTTTTGGAAGCCACCCAAATGTCCATCAGTGGATGAATGGATAAAGAAAATGTGGTAACTACATTGCATGAAACATTACTTAGCCTTAAAAAGGAAATCTTGTCACATGCTACAACATGAAGACACCTTGAACACATTATGCTAAGTGAAATAAGCCAGTCCCCAAAAGACAGTTACTGAATGATTCCCGAGGACTTGCAGCTCCAGCCGAGGATCCCCGGTGGGGTCCAAGGGCTCTGCACCCCAGTTTTGAGGATACCGCAGCCCTGCTTGAAGAGACAAGTGTGTAGGAGAGGCGGCCTCTCACTACGCAGGGCGGTGGCCTGGTGGCTCCACAGGCTCCTGGGGCAGAAGCCTGGCGCGGCTGTGGGAGATGGGTGTGGGCAACGGCCAGCGCTGCCTGTGGGAGAAGCTAGCACCTGTGCACCCAGGGGCGCCCCACCTCTAGCTCCTGTCTTCTCATGGAGTTCGCCCTGGCACAGGCCTTTGTGCGTCCTCTGTATCCTGAGCAACCCAACTCCTGCCCATCCCTAGAAAGTCAGTCCTTCTCCTTTCTGCTGTCTCTATTTTTTTTCTCCTTTTTTCCCCCTTTTCTTTCTCCTTTCATTTCGTGTATATATTTATTTACAATGAATATGTAGTTACAATATTTATTTACAATATGTATGGAGTATGTATATGTATATATGTATGTGTGTGTGTGTATATGTGTGTGTGTATATATATATATATAGTTACAGTATATATATGTGTATATATATATATGTATATATATATGTGTATATATATATATGTATATATATATGTGTATATATATATATATAGTTACAGTTTTAAGCAAAAATATTTTTTGAGTGCTTACTCTAAGCCATTGCCCTAGGCATGTGGATGCAACAGTGAAGGAAACTGTTTCCATCATGAAGCTTAGCTTATATTCTGGTAGGAATGGGAGGCGGTTAACAAAAGACCAATGAAATATGTGGTGTTCACAGAGATGATTTGTGCTAGGGAAAAAAAGAAAGAAAGCAGGGCAAAGGGTTTAGGTTGCCAGGCCGGGAGAGGGCTGCTCCCCTAAGTGTGGGGTCAGGGAAGCCTCAATAAGGAGGTGGCAAGGACCTAAGGGGAAGGAAAGCCATTGACATGTGCAGGGAGGAACCATCAAACTTGGGAACTGAGTCACCCCAGAAGGTGCCTTTCTCTTTGTTCCTAAACAGATAGCTACAACAGCAGAAGGCCCATTATCCCCTCAGGTGGCCTCCCTCACAATTGCTTACTAGGAAATTCCTTATGGGTCCCTAAATCTTTACCCTAAAACAGAATTCTTTTGGATCTCATTCTGACAATGTAGATCAACAGCCACAGGTATTGAACAAAGACAGGAAAAGAAATCATCCCGTCATCCACCCCAGACAAATGCATTTTTGACTTCTTCCTATTCTATGTTTACCTTATCCTATGCAGATTTATGGAGTGCAAGACAAATACATAATTGACTGTTTCTCTACCTTCTCCTTTCACATGTCATGTGGATACAGGGAGCACTGATCTTGTAGGGGAGCCTTACAAGAATGTGATCACTTATCTTACCCTTACCTTCCCATTTTTTTCCTTTTCTCCTTACCATTCTGCCACTCTTTCCCCCTTAAATCTTGAAGTTCTCAAAACCCTCTTTGGAAAAAGCAGAGACCACAGAACCTACTGTAACTTGTGTCTCCTTCTTTTCAACCTTGGCAAAATAAAGCTCTAAATCGATTGAGACTTGCCTCAGTCATTTTATTTGGATTCCAGAGGCTTGGGTGATGTCCCTGACACTGGGTAGATTGGAGTGCAGCATCCAAAAGTGTATAAAGCCCAACCCACCTGCTTCTTGGGTTTAGTCTCCCAAACTTCTCTAGGTATGAAGATGGATGAAGTCTCACTAAAAAAGGGAAGAAGAAGGTTAGAAGAGGGTCCTTATAGGAAATGCCTCAGTGCTCTCACGGAGAGTCATAAACTTTCAGCTCCGACCTCAAAGCTGATGCTCCTAGGGAGCGGAAGCAGGGAGAGCAGCTGCTGAGGGTATGATCTTCACATTGAGAATTAAGGATGAGAAAACATCAGCTGTAGAGGAGCAAGGAAATCTTTACACCAGAACACTTTGCAGTGAGGTGTGGGGACCCTGCTGGAACCCTAAGGTTGGTGTGGAGATTATTTTACCCTGTAGACATTTGAGAGTCAACAGATGCAGAAGGAAGCTTTTTCAGGACTTCCCTGATCAGACTAAAATAAGCTACTGCTGGGAAATGAGGCTTCTATACACTCCCTCTTCAGGGCAAGTCTACTACTGGGAAGAAGATCAAGACTAATCCTACAGTAAGTTCCCTCTCTGGGGAGTTTCATGGCCCTGGAAGAGAGAAAGACTGTTCCCACGTTCAAAAACAAACATTATCACAAACTTTCTTATCTCCTGTTTGTTCTCCTAAGTACTACGTTTATCTTTCCTAAAGAAACCTGTTTGTTCTTCCCTTAGAAACCTTTTCTCCCCACTTCTTTCCTCTACTAAGCTGGAATATAAGCCTCTAAATTTAACCATTTAACATGCTAGCTAGTTCTTTTGTTAGCTTTCATATGCCTATGAATAAACCTTTTTTTCCTCCTGTTAATGTGCCTTTTAAAAGTTTGATTCACAAAACCTAAGAGGGTAGGTAGAGGAAAAGTTTTCCTCCTTGACAGAATACATTAGTATACTTGTTATATGATCAGACAAAACAAGACAGTATGGAACAGTAAGATTTTATACCAAAGGTCACGTAAATCAACTAGGCTTGATGATGAACGATATGTAGGCATTAAACAAAAGGACATTGCAAGAATGACTCACATATCTGTAAAGAGTAGTTGTTTCTAAACTGGTATATTCCATGGGCTACTCAACATCTCCACTTAAATGTCTAATTAATTAATGCCACGTAAAAGACAGCACAAACAAAAGTGAGGTCCCAGTCTTTCTCCACCTATGCGCTTCTTCATTCATCAGTGTCAACTCAGGTGCTCTGTTATCCCTGGTTTCTGTCTCTCACATCCCGCCTCAAATATGTGGCGGGATATTTCCAAAGTCTTTCCACTCTATCTGCAAAATAAGTTGAGAATGTGTCTCCTGCCCCTTCTACTGCAACAATCCTGTCTACCAAGAGATGAAGGGATAAAGAAAATGTGTTACATATACACAATATAGCACCATTCAGCCTGAAAAAGAGGGAATTTCTGTCATTTGTGACAACATGGAGGATCTGGAGAACATTATGCCAAGTGAAATAAGCCAAGCAGAGAAAGATAAACACTGCATGTTTTCACTTTTAATATAAGTAAAGTAAAATGTAAAACAGTTGGACTCCTAGAAGCAAAAGAGTAGAATGGTGGTTACAGAGGGTAGAGTGTAAGGGGAATAGGCAGATGACAGTCAAAGGTATAAAGCTTCAATTACACAAAAGTTTAAGGTATTTTTTTTCTTTTAGATCTATTGCATAGTGTGGCAAAGAAGTTAATAGTAGTTTAAAGAGTTAAAAGTTAAAAGAAGTTAATAGTACAGTGTACTGTACATTCGAAAATTGCAATAAAGTAAAAATCAAATGTTCTCAGCTCAAAATAAATATTTTAAGTCATAGCTATGTTAATTATCTAAATATATTTATTCACTATTGTATTCGTAAATCATAACATCACTTGCCACTCTTTTAATATATACAATACAGTATTGTTAACTACAGGTTACAATGCTGTAAAGCAGTCATTTAGAACTTATTTAACTGAAACTGTATACCCATTGGTCAACATCTCCCTTATTTTGCCCTTTTCAAAGCCCCTGGCAACTACCCTTCTACTCTCTGTTTCTATGAGTTTGATTTCTTTATTCTAAGATTCCACTTAAAAGTGAGACCAGGCCAGGCACGGTGGCTCACGCCTATAATCCCAGCACTTTGGGAGGCCAAGGTGGGTGGATCACGAGGTCAAGAGATCCAGACCATCCTGGTCAACATGGTGAAACCCCATCTCTACTAAAAATACAAAAATTAGCTGGGCATGGTGGCATGTGCCTGTAATCCCAGCTACTCAGGAGGCTGAGGCAGGAGAACTGCTTGAACCCAGGAGGCAGAGGTTGCAGTGAGCCGAGATCTCGTCATTGCACTCCAGCCTGGGTAACAAGAGTGAAAGTCCGTCTCAAAAAAACAAAAAAAAGTGAGACCATGCAGTATTTGTTTTTCTGTGTCTGGTTTATTTCACTTAGTGTAATGTCCAACAAGTTCATTTACGTTGTATAAATGTTCATTTACGTTGTTGCAAAATTTACTTTTTTAAGACTGAGCTGTATGCCATGGGGTGTGTGTGTGTGTGTGTGTGTGTGTGTGTGTACACCTCCTGAGTAGCTGGAATTACAGACATGCACCACCACGTTCAGCTAATTTTGTATTTTTGGTATAGATGAGCTTTTAGTCATGTTGTCCAGGCTGGTCTCAAACTCCTAAATTTAGGTGCTCTGCCTACCTTGACCTCCAGAATTGCTAGGATTACAGTCGTGAGCCACTGTGCCCAGCCGAGAGTGCAATTCTTTTCAATTACTTGTTTTAATGATACAATGAAATATTTCAAAGTGACTATATTATTCATAGCATTTAGACAAAAGACTATCTTCAAAATTTGTCATAAAACATACCTGTCCTATAAAAAATATTTCACATTATATTTAAAATTTGTTACAAAACATAGATTCTACCTGCCTTATAAATAATAACAACATTTCAAATTTGCCTGGTAGCAAAGAATAGCATTTATGTGCTCTGTTGCCCAGGCTTCAGTGCAGTGGCACAATCTCGACTCACTACAACCTTCACCTCCTGGGTTCAAGCAATTCTCTGCCTTAGCCTCCTGAGTAGCTGAGGTTATAGGCACATGCCACCATGCCTGGCTAATTTTTGTATTTTTAGTAGAGACAGGGTTTCATCATGTTGGCCAGGCTGGTCTCGAACTGCTGACCTGAAGTGATTTGCCCAACTTGGCCTCCCAAAGTGCTGGAAGCACCCGGCCCAACATCTACTTTTCATTCCAGCCACACTGGCCACTGCTTCACCCCAAATACCTGTTATAATCTGGCTACAAATTTGCCCTGAACCTTTTTCTCTTTCTGTATGCATGCCATTCAATCCACCTTCATCACATAAATGGGAGCATTCTGCCTCTCAGAAGCCTCCTTCATAAGCCCAATACTGTGAAATCCTAGATTAAAGGATATACTGTAGTTTACAGGACATATTTACAGGAATATACAGTTTTACTACATTTACTAAAGTATACAGGATATAATTACAGGTATATACAGCTATGTCTACCGGTGTTTTTTGTAGCATTATTCACAATAGGCAAAATAGAAAAATAATGCTAAATAATGAAAATATACATATATATACATACACACACATACATGCACAATGAAATATTCTTTATTTTTGAGCCTCGAACAAAAGAAATCCTGCCATTTTGAAGAACATGAATGAACCTGAAGGATATCATGCTAAGTGAAAAAGACAGAAAGACAAGTATCATGTATTCTGTCTTATCTAAAATAGTAGACTAGCTCTTAGATACAGAGTAGCATGTTGGTCCCCAGGGATTGAGTTTGGGGAAATGAGAAACTGGTCAAAGGGTACAAAGTTTGGTCATGCAAAAGTGAGTAAGTTCTAGAGGCTAATGTACAGCATGGTGACTATAGCTGTCAATACTTGTATACTTGTATACTTGACATTTATTAGGAGGATAAATCTTTTAAGTGTTGTATACTTGACATTTGTTAGGAGGATAAATCTTTTAAGTGTTCTGATCACACCAAAAGAAAAAACAAGTATGTGAGGTGATGGAAATGTTAACTAGCTTGATGGTGGTCATGATTTCATAACATATACATATGTAAAATCATCAATGTGTACACCTTTCATATACACAATTTCTATTTGTCAATTGTGCCTCAGTCAGGTTTAAAATAAACCAGATGAAACACATAAAAGATAATCTGCCATTATGATTCTGGATTTGTCTATTTCCATTTTTCATTTTTTATGTATGCTTAAGATTTGATATTAGTTGTATGTGAGATTAGATTTGCAATATTTTCCTGGTGTGTTGATTCCAGTAATCACTATTTATCTCTACTAGTGCTTGTTGTCTCAAATGCTGCATTATTTCACATTAATTATGCTGGCTTTTTAAAACTTTTTTATATTCTTTGGTTAGTTATTGCCTGGTACAGCTTTCATTCTTTTTCTTTTTCTCCTTGGGCCATAAAATTGTACTGGCAGGTCAGGGGAAGAACCCTACCTTCTCGTCCCCCTACCCAGGAGATGCCCTCTGAAGGAGAGCAGAAACCCCGGAGCCAGCCGCCTCAGAGGGCCTTGGAGGTGGAAAGGTTGTTGTAGTGATCTTCCCAGCTCTTGAGCAGGCTGCGGTAGGTGGCGACCTCCTGCTCCGGCTGCGACTTGATGACCATGAGACACTGGTACTCTGATTCTCCCGCTCACTGTCAGCTCGCACATCACCCAGCTGGGCTTCAATACTGCTGACCAGCGCCTGGATCTGTGCCAGCTGGGTCCCAAAGCGTGCCGCGGTTTCCGCCAGCGTGCCTTCCAAGGCCGCTTTCATACTCAGCTGCGACTGCGGCTCAATCTCAAGACCCTGGAGGGTGCCCGCAGATCAGTGACATTAGACCTGCTCATCTGGAGGTGCTCCGTGTGGCCAGCGCCTTCGCGGTTCAGTTTCAGTCCTTCCGGTTCCGTCCTTCCGGTTCCGGCCGCCATGACCTCACGTTGGCTTCGGACGTCACTCAGGATCTTGGCGAGAAATCGGTGTCAGGAGCCGAATCCATCCCCACACCGACCTGGCCTCCCGCTTGGCCTGCAGGCACTGACTTCCTCCTCATGGTTCTTTTTCAGGCTGCCTTGCTCTTCCTTCAGGCCTTGGATCTGCATCTCCAGGCGGTCCTGCCTGGGTCAGCTCGCCCACCACCTGCGCGCGTTGATGGCTGCCGAGGCGCATGCGCAGAGCCGCTCCGTGGCAGCCTTGGTTCGGAATGCTCTGTAGCCAGATGGGCGCTGTGGGTCTGCAGGAGAGTCCTGGCGTTCTCAGTGGTGGCCCCACGAATCTTGTCCTGCAGGTCCTCATGGTCTTGTAGTAGCGGCTGCAGTCGTGGATCTTCACCTGCAGCTCGCCGTTGGCCTCCTCCAGGGCGCGCACCTCGTCCAGATAGGAGGCCAGGCGGTGGTTGAGGTTCTGCGTGGGGAGCTTCTTGTTACCCCCCAGCAGCCCGTCGGACCCGGCCAGGACGCCGCCGTCTGCCCAGGCGGAGGACGAGGACAGGAAGCAACAGCTGTAGGAAGTCATGGTGAGGCAGAGGACAGACCGAGCTATCCTGGTCCCAGGAGCTGCGATTGGCGGGAGGAGCCATGTCTTTCATTCTTTCATAGCCTCAGTCTCTGCATCCTTATGCTTAAAGGTGTCTGCAATCATAATAATGTATAATCAGATAATCTCAAGTATTTTACTAGGAGCATTTAGTTCAATTACATATTTTATTGATATACAATATTTGTATATATTTATGGGGCGCATGTGATATTTTGACACATGCATGCAATGTGTAATAATTACTGATATAATTGGGGTTATACGTTAGCAGTAACTTCTAACCATATACTATTTGGCTCTTATGTTTCATGTGTCATATTCATTCTTCCATTGCTTCTTTTAGAAATATCAAATCTTTATTTTTTCATTTTATAAATGTGTTTTGGTGTTTACTATAAACATTATGTACTCTTGCTGTACTAAAGTTTAACACAAATTACTACTTCTCTACTTCATCAATATTGATATAACTTTATATTCAACATGATTTTTGTACATTTAAGTTTTGGATAAATTTAAATGGTATATTACATTAAAATTATTGCACAGTCAATATTGATGACTCATTTGCATATTACCCTTTGGGGTTGATGTTTATAATTCTTGCTTATATTTCTGTGTTTCCTTTTGAGATAATTTTTCTATGGTTGAAGAACTTCTTCCACTTTTGTTTATTGGAAAAATTATTTTACTATCATTTTTTATAATTTTTGTTACACTCAATCTACATCTACTTCACCCCTATTACTGAGACATGGTCCTACTGGGCTCTTGATTGAGAAGCTGGTGGATATCTCTATCTTCAGTCTTGAGAGCATTTCTCCCCATATCAATGTGGTCCATTAACTTGTGTCCTCTGTATCTTTGCTTAACTATAACCAGAGTGAAGATTAGCCTAACTCCCTAGATAAAATGTGACCTATTCAGCTCAAGATTTTCTGGCACTTTTCTTCCGATAATACTCCATGTCTTCTTCTCAATTACCATATTTATTTTCTGTTTACACCCTTTAAGTGCTAAAAAGATGAAGATTTTTATTTGTTTTGCTCATTGATGCATCCTCAATTTGTAGAACAGGGCCAGGCACACTATAGGTGCTCAGTAGTTGTCTGTTGAGTGAATGGATGAGTTGGGGCCTAAAGGAAGATAGTATAGTCATGGAAAGTTATCTTTGTATCCTCAGACTTAAAGGTGAAAAAGAGCATTCTGAAGAGGGGAAAGCCCTGTGAAACCTTGGGTTTGGAAAGAGCTATAGTGTTTCCAGGATTGGAGAATGGCCCTCCCAGATGGAGAGGCAATACTATGTAGAAAAAGCCATAGATGCCACAAGAGGTAGCACATGCAGTAGTCAGGGGCGGAGACACCAACCTGCCTGCCTGGGCTTAAGTCCCTGTTGAGCATTTTATAAGCTGCATACCCGTGGTCAAGTTACATCAGTTTACCCATGGAATCTCAGTTACATCAACTGTAGAGTAAGGCTAATAATAGGCTGTGAGAATGGAAGTATTCCACACATATAACACACTAAAAATGGTGTCAGATCATGAGATAATCACACAAGTTGTTATAATTGTTATTATATTATTTGTTAAATAAATTGATAAGATACAACCATGCATATACATTAAACTGTGATTTGAAATTGTATTCTTAGTATGTGTCACCATTGGCTTGAACAGGGAGAAGTGTGAGAAACTTCCATACTTCTCTGGTTTAGAAAGACTATGAATAAACCAATTCTACCCCAGACAAATGTGTTCCAGATAACTCATGTCTCTGGTCTAATTTTGGGAGGTTTGATTTCTTATATGATCACAGTAGATAAGAACTTGATTGAGAACACATTCTAGAAATTCTGATGGAAGAAGAATCTCAACTGTACATTTAGAATCTCTGAGGTTTTGAAAGTGTTTAGCCCCAAATGCCTATGGATAAATGAACCACTCGCCCCTGAGGATTTCCTGCTTGGGGAAGGTCAGGGAAAGCCTCAAAAGCTGTTTTGTCACATGCGAAATGTGGATGACCTTAACTTCACCCACAGAGGGTGAGGGTAGGATGAGGTGGTGAATGAAAACTGTTTAGAACAGAGTGCATGCTGAGGAACAATCTGAATATGGTGTTATTTCATACTCATCACTGAGCCCATGATGATATCAAAATATAAATTTTCTACATGGTCTAAGGTGCTCAAGTGTCATAAACACAGATTTATTTTCAGAGTTCTCAATCATAATCCTTTTTTAGGACTTTTGGCTCAAGGGACTGGACTAGAGATCAATGCTATGAGGGAACATCATCTCAATAGGAGAGGAAAACATTGGGCTGAAACCCACTGAATAGCAACTAAGGGAGTCAGACATCACCATAGTATGCCGATTGTTTGTTGGAAGGACACCTAAGGTGAGGAGAGAGACACTAAGGAAGATAGGACCAACTTAAGTTCTTTCACACTTTAATATGGAGCTTTCTGCAATCTAAGCACTTTTTTCAATGCCCCTGTGACATCCTTATTCCTGAAACTGTAAATGATAGGATTCAAGACAGGTATAAGGATAGTGTAGAAAAAGGACACCATCATATCTTTTTCAGGGGTGTGGTAGGAGCTGGGGAGCATGTAGCTGTAAATAGCAGCTCCGTAGAAGAGGGTGACCACTGTAATGTGGGAGGAGCAGGTGGTGAAGGCCTTTTTCCGACCCTCAGCTGAGTTCATCTTATGGATGGTGAGGATGATAAAGTAGTAAGACATTGAAATGACTGTCACAGGGATCAGGAGCATGATGACACAGCACAAGTACATGAAAATCTTATAAAGTGAGGTGTCTGAGCAAGAGAGCTTCAAAACAGCAGGGACCTCACAGAAGTAGTGCTGAATCTCATGGGATCTGCAGAAGGGGAAGGTCATGGTGATGGGAGTGAGCATGAAGCCATCCACTGAGCCCACAAACCAGCAGCCTAAGGCCAGGAAGAGACATATCCTATGGTTCATAAGCACAGAGTAACGGAGAGGTTGGCAGATAGCCACATAGCGGTCATAGGCCATGGCGGCTAGAAGGCAGTACTCTGCTCCTCCTAGCTGCAGGTAGAAGTACATCTGGGTCCCACACCCAAGGACTGAGATGGTCTTCTCTTTGGCCAGCTGGTTCACCAGCATTTTGGGGACAGTGACAGAAATATATGTTAAGTCTATGAGTGAGAGCTGGTTTATAAAGAAGTACATGGGAGTATGTAAAGAGGAGTCAATGTGGATCAGAAGTATCAATATAATATTCCAAGACACTGCCATCAAAAATATACTGAAGATAAGCAAGCAGAGGAGGCCAGGGTGTGAGATCTGGCTAAAGATTCCCAACAGGAAAAAGTCATCACCTAGGGTCCGGTTGGCCAGCCACATGTTGGAATGATGGGTTGAGGTGGCTTTACCTGGAGGACAAAAGTAAATTTTATGTTATTTATAATCATGTTATACCACACATAAGTATGTTTGCTTTACTTTAATTTTTAAAAATCATTGAAAAAATTAGAGTTTATTTCTAACATCAACTCTGAATTTGCACTAAAAAGAGCACATTAGATTGTGAATCTGATTCACCATCTTGAATGATAATAATAATTATATTCTCAATAAAGATGTCCATACAACTGAAATTAAAATATTTCTTATAGGAGATTGTATAGTCACTAATATTTTTTGTTATTTTTACTTGTATATGTTTACATTTGTTATATTTTGGGGTGTTAGTATCTTATAGTTGCATGTACCTATATTGCTCGAATCCCATTCCCATGGGATTTTAAAGAGCTAATAATGAATATTATAAGTGTTTCTATATATTTGACCTTCAAGAGTCATTTCTACAAAAAAGGATTAGTAATACTTGTGTTTCTTAATATTAAATATCTTGTTACAAATCTATGTGCATACAATATTTTAATATTTAAAGCAATATCTTAAGCAACCAACAATTGTACACATTTTAAACATAAAATCTCAAAACCTTTATACTATAAACAGTTACCAATTTGGTGAAATACCTTTAAATGTGTTAGTAAAGACACTAGTACAGTTTGTCAATTTTTTCTAAAATGATTTAAATGCTTTTACCTACATGTGATTTTATATTAAATTTATGAGTTATTTTTTCATATTTTCATGATTTCCATAATGATGTTTTAATTTGTTGGGGTTCTGCCAATCTTTCAAGATATCAAAAAAATTATGGCTATCTCAGATAAATGATGCTTCAGGAATCAGCATTATGAGGTGATTGGGCTGAACATCACTTGGAATTTCTTGGTCTGAACATTCTTTATAAAATTAAAGAAAATGTAATTCGATTTCACAAGCCCACATGTTTTCTTACAACCTCTCCATTTTGCCCATAAAATCTTGGTGAAAGGAAGTTTGCCTCAATTTATACTTACCTTATTGTGACATCCAACATATTTATTGTATATGAGTTAGTCATCCTATGGTTTCTTTTCTTAATGATTAAAACATGGGGTCTCTGAAGTTGGAATTTTTTTTCTTTCTTCTCCTTCCTCCTCCTCTTCTTCTTCTCCTTCTCCTCCTCCTCCTCCTCCTCCTCCTTCTTCTTCTTAGACTACTCAAGTGCACTAGTGAGAGGGGAGGAAAAAGTAGAACAAAGAATTCTACCTGTAACTGGCTGTAAACAGTCAGTTGAGATAACTCACTATCTTCAGATCATCCAAGTTCCAGTTTCTTCTCAGAGCATCTAGTCAATTAATCTCTTTGTAATCGACTGTGGAATTCTTCTAGCTGGTTATTTTTGGAGATCAGTGGTGCTGGTCAGCACTTTCCTGTTCATAGCATTTTCTCTCCCTTGTTCAGAATTCTGTGACTTACATATGGATGCCTATTATTATTATTTTCTTCTTAGATAAGGAAAATGCATATCTATTATTTATAAAATAAATAAAGTTTTAGATATCATTAATGTTCAATATCTTAATAACAGGTGTCAAATGTTTAAAACACACATTATATTCATTCTTTTTATATTGCAATTTGTCTTTTGTATCCTTTTTTACATTGCAACTTACACTTTGTATTATTCTTTGTTATCATTAACTTAAAATTTGTAAATAAGAATTATTGTAATTGGTCATTATTAATTTCTTTTTTATTTCAAACATTTTTCCCTGGTCAAGACTAATCTCTTTGGATTATTTTTCTTTTGTTTTAGAGATACTTAAGATCTCTTAAGATACAAAAGAGGTCACAGAAAGCATAAGAATAAAGTAATATCAGTTTTTAACAAATTGTTTTATTATGTTAAAAGGTTTAAAACCAAAGGGGACTGAAGGTATTTTCAGTAAATAAACATATCATTGGCCATAACAAATGGTAGATTAAGTCAATTGTAATTAATAAATTAATTACTGGACTAATTAATTAAGAAGCTATTTTTTCCAGGAGCAGAAAGTAATTTTCTAAGTATAAAGGCAAAATAAAGAATTCCCAATAAACTTCAAAAAATTGGTAAAATTATTCAGTAGATTGTAAAAGACAACAAAGCAACATTATCTAGAAAGATTTGAAAAAAAATTACTGTCTAAGAATGAAGCATATATATATCCAGCAGTAAAGCAGAATAGAGGACCTTCCTCTCAGATATCCAAGAACTTAGAAAGTAGAGACTCCAGGTAAACCGTTTCGGAAATTCAGTATCAGCCTATTTCCAGCCAATGTCGGTCAAGGTCTGTCCCATAAAATAAGACAAAACAAGTGCAAAATGTCAGAGTCATGGTGTACCTGGGCTGAAGTAAAAACCTGAGACAAATAAAACACACGTGCCAAATTGAATGTAATCGTCCATTTGTATCACATAATGTCTCAAAGAAAAATCAAGAAATAGACATAACAGGGGTGAGGAAAAGTAGACTCAATGGAATTTCCACAATTTATAGGAGATAAGCATTTTCACTTATTGCCTGGCTTCTCAGTGAAATAAGTAAAGTATATTTAATGTCAACTCCCAAAAATGGAGTCCATTTAGAGACAGTGTCCAGATAAGACTGGTGCCTGTTAGAGCTGATTAACTCTGCGTAAGGAGGTCCTATTGCAAATGGAACAGGTGGTTTACAATGAGTACAATTATGCACATCAGTAGTGAGACGGACATCAGCTAATCAGGGTGAGCATATCTCGGGTTTATCCAGGAGAACAAAAGTGAGAGTGGATATAGCATTTCTTGGCCATGTAGTTCAATCTGCTGTTCTTCCACAGACACTGAAACAAGGAGACCCAGTTTATAAAGCTGCAGAACAATAAATCTCCTTAACCAAATCAGTTAATTTGTATACTTCTAGGAAACCAATGACACAAGCACAGACAGCCATGCAAGACAGAAGAACAGCAATTAGGTTCATTCAAAAGCAATGCAGTATTTTCAAGCTGAACTGCTATTTCTAAAACTAAACCTTCATGATGAAGCAAGCAAACTAGTTGTCACAGGCTTCTGAGTAGTAACAGCTGCACTGTAGGAAGGAGAGGACCCCCTCCTTCTTGAGTGGGCATTGATACTCCAAAGTGATGTGCCATGCTTCACCAAGGAAGTAGAATTATGTTGCTCTCCATGAGGCTTAAACCTCTATCAACCATCTCTCACTCATCCACATGTTCCCCATTTATGGTCTTGGAGTCAGTTTTTAAAAACAAAGGGAAAAAAGGAAGAAGGAAAGGAGGTTGGAAGGAAGAGAGGTAAAGAAAACTGTAATCCGGTTTTTAGAGAAAAAATTTAAGTCCGATTTGCCTGGAAAAAAATACCACCAGGAAGAAGAGCCTCAAGATCTGAAATCAATTGTTTTTGGATTTAGCGCTCTTATTTTCTGAGGTATGTTGCAAGTCACCTAAAACTTTTCAGTATTTTTTTCCATATATACCTGTAGGGATATACACTATTTATTTCTACAGCCAAATTAATAGGATTGCCAAGAGGTTCAGATATGATAATATGCATAGCAAGTACTTTCTAAATTATAGCTTTGTGTGTAATATTAGGTTAAATACGTTTATAATAAATGCTAGTTATTTTATGTGATCTATAATGATTAATATATAATATGTAATTATATATTAGTATATTTTACTAATTAATGTTATATTTGCTGTATTAAATATATTAACTGTTATATTGGTAATTAATAATTATATCAATTGATATATAATTCTATAATAATGCATATATTTATGGATTATTAATTATTATTAATTATTAATAAATAATATATTTAATAAATTTTTAGGGCCGGGTGCGGTGGCTCAAGCCTCTAATCCCAGCACTCTGGGAGGCCAAGACGGGTGGATCACGAGGTCAAGAGACTGAGACCATCCTGGTCAACATGGTGAAACCCCGTCTCTACTAAAAATACAAAAAAATTAGCTAGGCATGGTGTTGCGTGCCTGTAATCCCAGCTACTCAGGAAGCTGAGTAGGAGAATTGCCTGAACCCAGGAGGTGGAGGTTGTGGTGAGCCAAGATCGCGCCATTGCACTCCAGCCTGGGTAACAAGAGCGAAACTCTGTCTCAAAAATAAATAAATTAATTAAATAAATGATTTTTAAATTTAATATTTGATAAATAAACTATTTCTTTCTTAGTGGACCAAAGAAGAAATATCATACCCTGAGGAATTTTATTTCCAGTAAGATGCTTCCAGTATAGTTGTCTCGATGAACGAAAGCCTTGTCATTTTCACTTTGATCAATCTGCTCTATGATCAGTGAAACACCAGCCTGCTTTTCTGCAAAAGAGTTGCAGATGATGCAGCACTGATGACCTTGATATGAACTTGAGGGCTCTCCCTGAAGAGCAGCTGATGCTACTGAGTCTAACATCTGTGGTCTTGTGACCACAAACGTGAAGAATGACGCTCTCCGCAGGGACCCCTCACAGGGCTGTGGTGACCTCCCTGAGAGCAGTGCTGGAGGAGTCTCACTTTAGCCTTTGTTGAATTATAGGACCTGATTCTGTAGACTTTTCTAACTGCCTAACTCCTATAACCCTCCAAAGGACAGTAAGTATCTACTAATAGCATACAGACTTCCCCAGAATGTCTCCTTGAAGACCAGTTTCCTCTCACCAGTCAAATCATTGTATCATCCTGCCATGAGGGAAAAGAGTGAAACAAACCCAAATTAGACCATTGATAACACATTTAACAGAGTATATTCTTCTATATATGTTTACTGGTTTTCTTAGTAATAACTGATCACTGTAGAAAATTTAAAAACTAAATATTATTATAAAAAGGAGAAAACAATACATACTTCAGAATGCCAAAGATAACTAAATAAATAGTTTGGATTTTTCTCTTTTTTTAGCCATTTTCATATAGTTAATATAATTAATATGATTTTCTTTATAGAATTTTGTATCCATTTCATTTGTCTTTGAAAACATTATGACCACATCTTAAACCAAAGTATAAGTGTACATAAATGTAAAACTACTAGATATTTGTATTATTTCTAATTTTTCTTATTTATGCCAAACATAGTTGTGCATAAGAAACTATTTTATATAGTTTAGATGGTATAAACTATATAAAATATAACTATTTTATATAGTTTCTAATGCACAACTATGTTTGGCATAAAATATAGCTTCTATGTTTAGTTTCTATATAAATATATAAAAAGCTATATTTTATATAGTTTCACCTACATTAGGCATTTCTCCCAATGTTATCTCTCCCCAGTCTCCCACTGCCAGCTACCCCCACCCCAGCTTCCTACTCCCAACAGACCTCAGTGTGTGATGCTCCCCTCCCTGTGTCCATGTGTTCTCATTGCTCAACACCCACCTATGAGTGAGAACATGCAGTGTTTGGTTTTCTGTTCTTGTGTCAGTTTGCTGAAAAGGATGGTTTCCAGATTCACCCGTGTCCCTGCAAAGGACATGAACTCATCCTTTTTTTTTATAGATGCATGTATTTCATGGTGTATATGTGCCACATTTTCTTTGTCCAGTCTATCACTGATGGGCATTTGGGTTGGTTCCAGGTCTTTGCTATTGTAAACAGTGCTGCAATGAACATATGTGTGCATGTGTCTTTATAATAGAATGATTTATAATCCTTTGGGTATGTACCCAGTAATGGAATGCTGGGTCAAATGGCATTTCCATTCCTAGATCCTTGAGGAATCACCACACTGTCTTCCACAATGCTTGAACTAATTCACACTCCCACCAACAGTGTAAAAGTGTTCTTATTTCTCCACATCCTCTCCAGCATTTGTTGTTTCTGGATTTTTTAGTGATCACCATTCTAACTGGTGTAAGATGGTATCTCAATGTGGTTTTAATTTTCATTTGTCTAATGACCAGTGATGAGCATGTTTTCATATGTTTCTTGGCCACATGAATGTCTTCTTTTGAAAAGTGTTTGTTCACATCCTTCGGCCACTTTTTGGTGGGGTTGTTTTTTTTCTTGTAAATTTGTTTTCGTTCTCTGTAGATTCTGGATATTAGTCCTTTGTTAGATGGGTAGCTTGCAAAAATTTTTTCCCATTCTGTTGGTTGCCAGTTCACCCTAATGATTGTTTCTTTTGCTGTGCAGAAGCTCTGGAGTTTAATTAGATCCCATTTGTCTATTTTGGCTTTTGTTGCCATTGTTTTTGGTGTTTTGCTCATGAAGCCCTTGCCTATGGCTATGCCCTGAATGGTATTGCCTAGGCTTTCTTCTAGAGTTTTTATGGTGTTAGGCCTCATATTTAAATCTTTAATCCATCTGGAGTTAATTTTTATATAAGGTGTAAAGAAAGGGTCCAGTTTCAGCTTTCTGCACATGGCTAGCCAGTTTTCCCAACACCATTTATTAAACAGCAAATCCTTTCCCCATTGCTTGTTTTTGTCAGGTTTGTCAAAGGTCAGATGGTTGTAGATGTGTGGTGTTGCCGCCGAAGCCTCTGTTCTGTTTCATTGGTTGATATCTCTGTTTTGGTACCAGTACCATGCTGTTTTGATTACTGTGGCCTTGTGGTTTAGTTTGAAGTCAGATAGCGTGATGCTTCCAGCTTTGTTGTTTTTGCTTAGGATCATCTTGGCTATGCGGGCTCTTTTTTGGTTCCATATGAAGTTTAAGTTGTTTTTTTCCAGTTCTTTGAAGAAGGTCAATGGTAGCTTGATGGGGATAGCATTGACTCTATAAATTACCTTAGGCAGTATGCCCATTTTCATGATATTGATTCTTCCTAACCATGAGCATGGAATGTTTTTCCATCTGTTTGTGTTCTCTCTTATTTCCTTGAGCAGTGGTTCGTAGTTCTCCTTGAAGAGGTCCTTTACATCCTGTTAGTTGTACTCCTAAGTATTTTATTCTCTTTGTGGCAATTATGGGAGTTCACATACGATTTGGCTCTCTGTCTGTTATTGGTGTATAGGAATACATGTCATCATGTAACACCCACATGGAAACTCTTCAAGGACTTCCAGCTCCATTCAACCAAATTCAAAATGCCTTAAGTGTTGTTGTTGAATCTCACAGAACTTGGAAAATAGAAGTTTTTGGCCATGGATGTTAATGAATCTAGTGTCCTGTTTACAAACCTAGTGTCCTGAGAGTGGCACAGGAATGTTTTCTGATGCTAAGTATTTAGAATCTATTCCCTGTGAGTAGTTTTGTAATGCTTGAAACTCGACCCATTGATACCCCATTCTGTTCAATTCACCCACTATTTATTATGGCCTAGTATTTGACAACTGTACTCAAGGGTGTAAGAGATTCAAAGATAATATTAGATCTGTAGGGAACCAGCTCCACACCCACCCATTGGTACCCTGAGTTTGATGGTGACAAAGGAATGAGAAAAAAACAGATTAAGAGTGAAAGGGACCATGTGACTATCACTTTTTCCTGGAGGCAGTGAGGGTCCCAAGCACTGATTTCCCACAGTATTTATTGTTTATAATCAGGGGTGGAGTAATGGTGGGGATAGGGTGATGTGATGGTGGGGTGAATCACTGAGCCAGAACTGAATCAGTGAGCTGGAACTGGTGAGTCATTCTAAAGACTGATAACGGTGGCAGTTTGGGAGTTTTGCAAAACAAGAACATGTGTTTACCTTTAGCTTATTATCTATGTGCAGCTGATGGAATGCAGGCCTTACAAGGAGCCTGCAAGCCTGGCCACGTCATAGCACTAGGAAGGGGTTTTACGCCCTTGAGCATAGTGTTTACAATGACAGAGCCGAGGTCACCCTGCACCAGAACATCAGGCGTGGGGAAGTTTGCCTCCCCAGAGGCCTCCTGCAGTTTGCTGCGGTTTGTTGTTCCCAATTTATGTTACTCACAACCAATTTATATAGGCACTGGGTAAGTCCTTTCTCCTTTGCTGCTTCTCCCAACAATCTTACCGCTACATGGGGTTAATACTATAAGAAAAAGCATGACTAAAGTGAGTGCTTTATCTTCTTTGCCACTTGTGCATTGGCATTCTTTTACTCTATTCCTACAAAACTAATCACAGAATTTTTGACTAAATATTTGATAGCTTTTGTAGATTTTTTTCCTCATTTTGTATTGTTTAAACATGAACAAATATTGTGAAGGAGATCTAGTTCAGAGTGAAAGGTTGCTGTGAACTCTAATATTTGGAATTTTTCTTCCCTAGAGAAAATAAACAGGCACAGATAAATTATTTAACTTAATAATAAATGAGTTGATACACTGAAAGGTCTCTACATAACAGTAAAATATCTTTCCTTTTCTCCCCTTAGGAGCAAGAATCCAGACAGGGTGAATCATCTTAATTGCCAAGAGTAAGTATACTTTGAGAGCTGACCAAATAATCTCTAGTGAAGCAGGGCACATGGAGGCAGTTCTTACGAAGCCCTATCCCCTTGGCAATGAATCTCTAAGCATCACCTATTGCTACTTTCTGAGCTGATGAGCAACATGCAAATACCTTTTTGAATGCCCCCATGACATCCTTGTTTCTGAGGCTGTAGATGAGGGGATTGAGCATAGGTGTGACAATGGTGTAGAAGGCTGACACCACTTTGTCCTGCTCAGGGGTGTGGAATGACTGCGGCAGCACGTATGTGTAGAAGGCAGCTCCATAGAAAATGCTCACCACAGTCAAGTGCGAGGAACAAGTGGCGAAGGCCTTTTTGCGACCTTCAGCTGAGCGCATGCGGTGGACGGTGAACAAGATGAGGGAGTAGGAGGTGGAGATGATAGAGATGGGGATGAGCAGCATGAGGACGCAGCAGATGTACATCAGAGTCTCATACAACGATGTGTCAGCACAGGCCAGTTTGAGAACTGCGGGGATCTCACAGAAGAAATGGTTGATACTGCGGGAGCCACAGTAAGGGACATTCATGGTGATGGGAGTGAGCAGAAAGCCATCCAGGGAGCCGCCAAACCAAGCACCAGCAGCCAGCAACACACACATCTTGCAGTCCATCAGGACTGGGTATCTCAGAGGGTTGCAGACAGCCACGTAGCGGTCATAGGCCATCAGGCCCAGTAGGAAGAACTCAGAACCAATCATGGTCAAGTAGAGGAAGATCTGGATGCCACAGGCCACAAAGGAAATGGTTTTCTCTTTAGAAACCATGTCCACCAGCAGCTTGGGGACAGTGGTACAGATGAAAAGGGTGTCCATGACGGACAGCTGACTGAGCAGAAAGTACATGGGGGTGTGGAGGCGAGAGTCCACCTGGATCAAGAATGTCATGACCAAATTTGCAGTGACAGCCACTACAAAAACAGCCAAGATCATTGTAAACACAACCCCCACAGCCTCACTGTTCACCAGAAGCCCCAGGAGGATGAAGTCAGAGGATGACGTGGTGTTCTTCATTGATATTGCCTGTGACAGTTCCAGGGCAGAGGAAGACACAGCAGCAGACGGGAAGCAGGAGAACACATTCAGGATGGGAAACGTCTGCAGTGGAGATGACCCTTTGGAGGTTCCTGGTCAGGAGGAAGTTTTCCAGAGTAGAGGCTGAGGAAGAACATGACTGACATGCACACCACAAAGCAGACACTGCGGCTGTGTTTCTCTTTGTCAGAGAACAGCTCTTTATTGTGTCTGTGCTCATGCTGCTGTGGGTTATGGTAACTGCATGATAAAATTGCTGTATGCTATAACCAAGAATGGGGTTTTAGCCATGTATGTTCTGTCCATGCTGCTTTTCTTGTATCCAAAAAGTTATCTAACCCATAGTTGGGTTAAGTAAATACTAGTTGGAAAAAAAGGGATGATGGATTCATCAATTGACAGAATAGATAGAGGCGAGTGATGCCAGTAACTGAGGAAATGAAGGGTTAGGATGACTTTTGGGGCTTCATGAGTAAAATGTTCCCTATGTATCTGTTCTTCTATTATTTCTTTTCCTTTCTTTTGAAAATTAACTGCATAGGTTTAGGGACTACATGTGCAGTGTCATTACCTGGATGTGTTGCATGGCAGTGGAGTCTTGACTTTTACTGTAACCATAATTCAAATAGCGTAGACTGTGCACATACTGATTTCTCACCCTTCAGCCCCCTTTCAGCCCCCTGCTCTTCCAAGTCTTCCATGCCTATTATTCCACTGTTTATGTCTAAAGTTGGGCCTCCTCACTGTTGCTTGCACTGTTTTGCAAACCTTTTTGTAGATCTTCCTTCAGGTAGTTTTTTACCTTCTAAGCCATTTGCAAATAGCTTCCAGAATTAAATATTTAAAAAGCAGTTGATGACACTAAACTGATTCCCTGAGTGGCTCCCTATTGCTGCTGTAGGTTTGGGAAACAGGGAAGTCAAAAGTAAAATGTTGGTAGGTTAAAGCTATGTCAGCTGGAGGCATACAGGAGCAAGGTTAGCCAAGCTACATCTCTGCCAACATTTACCTGAACTGAGACCAGGGCTCAACTCAGGCATAGAAAGCTACGGACCAGCTATATAGGAATGTGACAGCAACGGGCCACAGTTTAAGAAGGGATTTGATCTTTAACTTATATCAGGTGGCAGAAAGATTTAAATGTTAAAAAACAAAAGGGGGCCGGGCGCGGTGGCTCAAGCCTGTAATCCCAGCACTTTGGGAGGCCGAGGCGGGTGGATCACGAGGTCAAGAGATCGAGACCATCCTGGTCAACATGGTGAAACCCTGTCTCTACTAAAAATACAAAAAATTAGCTGGGCATGGTGGTGCGTGCCTGTAATCCCAGCTACTTGGGAGGCTGAGGCAGGAGAATTGCCTGAACCCAGGAGGCGGAGGTTGCAGTGAGCCGAGATGGCGCCATTGCACTCCAGCCTGGTAACAAGAGCGAAACTCCGTCTCAAAAAAAAAAAAAAGGAAAAGAACCATACATGTAGTAAAGTAGCACCCTCTTCCTGCCACCCCCGTCCCCCAAATGGCAGGCCTCAGTGGCTTGAGTCTCAAACATTTGTGTCTGTAAAAATGAAAGTCCAATTAAGCCCAGATGCACGCTGCAGGGTTTTTACAAATTAATTTATTTTCCCCTCATTCACATGTTGCTAGACACCTTGGCCTGGCTATTCAGTGTGCCAGAGTTAGCAAATCAAAACACAGGATCCTCAGCTATATTTGACTTTCAGATAGTAAAAAAATGTGTTTTAGTATAAGTGTGTAATATTCTTATACCAAAAAAGAGGGTTCATTGTTTAGCTGAAATTCAAACTTAGCTGGTTGTCCTTTACCATGCTGAAGTCATACCTGGTTTCCCAAAGGTATCAGAATTGTAATGACATTAAAACATGACCAATAGAATCAGTACAAACTAATTAATAGAGTCTAAAACAAATCCATTATATATTAACATCAAAACTAAATTGGCTGACTCCCAATTTTCCTCTGATCGATAAGTTCAGATTCCTGTGAAAGTAGCTCAAGGCTGTGGCCTCCTTTGTCAGGCCTCCCAGAAATACTCTGTGGTCAGAACTCGAGTCTTAACCTCCTGATCCACTCCCGATCCTTTAAATTCTATTCCATTTCCCAAGGATAACTGAACACAAATATTGTCTAAAAATATATTCTGCTAAAGTCCAAAAATATAAAGGAAACATTCTATTTGAGACTCCCAAAACTTCCTAATAAAGTTAACCCACTCTAAGAATAGAGTACCTCTCTTTGTCCTTTAAACAAATTCAAACATTTTTACCCAAAAAGTGTAAAACAGTAGAAACAGGCCGGGTGTGGTGGTTCATGCCTGTAACCCCAGCACTTAGGGAGGCCGAGGTAGAAGGATCACTTGAAGCCAGGAATTTGAGGTGAGCCTGGGCGACATACCAGAACGTGTCTTTAAAAAATATAAATAAATTAGCCAGGTGTGGTGGTGCATGTCTGTCACTTGAGCCTGGAGTCTGAGGTTACAGTGAGCTATGATTGTGCTACTGCACTCCAGCCTGGGTGACAGAGCAAGAAGCTGACTCATAAAATAAAACGAGTAAATAAAACATTTATTTATTAACCAACTAGCAATTAAACGTGTAGTATTTCTCATCACGTCCATGGCCAGTAGTCGCCTGCCTTAATCCAACGTTACACACTCACCTGGCTTGTTCCACAGACGTTCCCACACTCTCCCTGCTCTCTCCCGTGAATTCCCAGCCTAGTCTCAGCACAGCCACTGCAGTCACACTGAGACCCTGCATCACAGCACGTCGCTTCCACTCAAACACTGCAGTTTGCTTTCCATCACACTTTAAGGCCCATTGCGTTCTGAGCAATTTGTCCTCTCAAGTGACCTCCCGCTTACTCCCGTCTGTTTGTGCCTGTGCTCCAGCTACTGTGGCTTCCTCGCTGGTCCTCTGTCCCCACTTGGCAAGAGCCCTGAGCCCAGGCCTTTGGCTCTGCTGCTCCCCTGGCCTGGGGCTCCTCCGGACCTCTGTGCAAGGTCATTCCCCTCCTGTCCTACAGGGCGTTGCTCAAAAGCCACCTTCTCAGAGGGGCCTATTCTGGGCCCATGACTTGACTTTTCTTTACTTAGCACCGTCTGACACACTATAGTTTGTTTCGTGTTTACCTCTTCACACCAGAAAGTAAGCTTCATGGAAATAAGCACTTCTGTCTATTTCGTTAACTGTGCACTCTCACCATCTAAAGAAATGACTGGAATGTTGTAAATCTTTGTTGAATAAATCATTTTTAAACACATGCAGCCAGCAAAAAAAATGCACATTACTTCTGTTTTTTTAATATGATAAACCTCTAGTAAAATTCTTTCAAAACATCTCCTGATTTTATAAAATGCGCTAAAGAGAAATAATTCTTTCAATGCCAGGTACTTGTGAAAATCTTCACTGCAAAATAAAATGAACATAAAATGGGATCCACCCACATTTTATAAAAAGAAATTTCATTCTAGGAAACAAAAATAAATCACAAGTTTTTAAGATCAAACAGCAATATAACTTTTACTTCTAAATCATTAAGGTTTATATATAGTACAGATTTGAGACAATTACTCTCTGTGGTTTAAAATAAACACACTTAGTTATAGAGTAACTAAGATGTCAGCATAATTCACAAAAAAAGGAGTGATTCGCCACTTCCTCTGCCCTCTGATTCTGTCCTTGCTATGACAGCTCTTCATTCAAGTAGGTACCAATTAATAGGTTAAAGATAACTTTAGATTCAAATGTTATTATATATCCAGAGATTGTATTGTATTGCAGATGTTCATAAGATACTTTGAATTCACCTTATGTTAAACAGATAAAAAGACAGAAAATTATTGTCTATGATTTGTTGCAGTAGCAGATTTCCATCTGCCTTCTATTATCAGAAAAATTGTCTTAAATAACACCATAGGGCTTATTATTAACTTGCTACTTTGTTAAATTGAATGACAGTGTAATAGACTTAGTTTAGTGTTAAAAGAAACCAAGTATGGGCAGAATAATCTTCCACTTCCAGCAAAAGTCCTTATCTGCGGTCTCTGGAACCAATGAATATGCTCTCTTATGTTGCAAAAAAGACTTTGCTGATATGATTAATTTAAGAATTCTGAGATGAGGTGATTATTTTGAGTTACCTGCTGGACTCAACATAAATGCCACAGTCTTACAAAGGAAAGAGGAGGCGGGAGAGTCAGAGACGTGACTTGGAAAACAGGTCGGAGGGATTCAGTCAGTCTCTGGGTTTGACAATAGAGGGGACCCCAAGCCAAGGAATGTACGTGTCCTCTAGAAATTGGAGAGGGCTAAGAAATGGATTCTCTCCTAAAGCCTCTAGAAAAGAAGGCAGCCTCCCCAACACCGTGAGTTCAACCCAGTGAGAACAGTTTTCAACTTCTGACCTCCAGACTGTGATATTATCAATTTTGTGGTAATTTGGTACCACAGCCATAGGGAACTTCTATGCCAATAAATAATTTTCTTAGTTTTTAAACTAAATTGAGACGTGTTGCAATGATAAATTGGCCCGCACTTGCATGGTGCTTCCTGGGTCCCAGGCATCATGGCACATGTGCCAGTGTTTTGACGTGCCCTTCACAGCAGCTCCATAGGGCCGATCACTGGAATTATCACCATCTCACAGCTGGCAAGACTGAGGTTCAGAGAAGTCCAGTGGGAGAGCTGGATCTGGGCTCAAGGACTCAGCTTTTGTTTTTCCTGCTTTCTGCCACTACTGTCAACTGCTCCCCAAAGGCACAATATCATTTTGAGCATCACTTAAATTTACAGGCAGCCAAAGAGAAGTTAAATGAATACAGGGTAAAAGGCCATAAATGTGTCCAATTCAAGACAAATTTGAATTTCTGATCAAAAGTTGTCAACAAAGTAATAAAGTGACAAAACGAAGTTAATAATTTTCCAGAAACTAAAAATTCTCCCTAACTCCTGGGCAATTCTCAGTCATTGTACACCTGCCTGCAGGTGACTGGATTTATATTGAGGTCCATGAAAAAAAACTCACCAAATGTACCCCAAGAAAGGTCTTGCAAATCCAGACTCAAAAAACTCACTGCTGTGAGATTGCTGAGGACATGACTCACCTCCCAGCAGACATCATCATGCCCATTTAATAGGCTTGTTTCCAGCCCCGCCCAGCATCACCACTGTTAACAGGGAGCACTGTACACACTGTTCCCTTCAGGGCATTTGAGATTTAAGATCACTGTCATGTACATAAGACGAGAGTGGTGGAGTTCACTTAAGAGGAGAATAATTCCAATGTTTCTTGCATAAAGAAAAGACAAATATATATTTAGGGTCCTTGCTAGACTTTATGTTTTCTACTATTACAGTTTTATGTTGCAAAAATATAAATACTTATTTATTGTGTAAATAAAAAAATGTGTAGAAGCAAGGGTTCAGTTAATTTTATATCCATATTCCTCACCTGAAGACAGACCCCCACAAGGAATCTGATTCCCCTTCAACTTGGGTCATCGGGTCCTTGCTAGACCAGCCTAACTGGCATCCAACAGCAAATGAACGTGGGTTTTATCAGCACGTTGCTCTGAAGGGACCTTGTCCCCAGGTCATTATTAGGATTAACAAGCTGGCAGATGCCCATTGTGCCCCATTTTGTTTTGAGACAGTCTTGCCCTGTTGCCAAGGCTGGAGTGCAGTGGCGTGATCTTGGTCACTGCAACCTCCGCTCTGGGTTCAAATAATTCACCTGCCCCAGCCTACCAAGTAGCTGGGATTATAGGCGTGCACCACCATGCCCAGTTAACTTCTTGTATTTGTAGTACAGATAGGATTTCACCATGTTGGCTGGGCTGGTCTGGAACTGCTGGTGATCCATATGCCTCGGTCTCCCAAAGTGCTGGGATTATAGGCATGAGCCACCCTGCCCAGCTGCCTCTCTCCTTTGTAAATTGTTTATCAGTTAATATCATGGCTTGGCACAATACACCAGCCCAGAGGTTAGAAGATATGGTTCTGAAGCCCTATCTGCCTCTCGCTTGAATGGGGAAAAAAATTGCTGTGGACATCAGCTTGTTTATCTCCTATGGGGCGAATTCTTTCTCTAAATACTTTATAAGATTTTGTGAAGATCATAATCAAAATTAGATAATGTAGTTAAATATGTTCTCAAAATTAGGGACAGTTTTCTCTTTATTTGTTCCTCATTACCTAGATTAATGCATTGTTTCAGGTACACAACAGATAATGTTAAAATTAGCTTTGTTATTAAATCATAAAGATTTTATTACTAAATTAATATATTGTTTTAATAAAGAAGCAAATCTGGTGACCACAAATTACCTTATATAAGAATTTGGTAAGATGACTGGGGAAAAATCCTTGGTCATTCCCTTTCTTGGTGGAACTAGTTTTATGTGTGAAGGGAGGGACACCCACCACGTGTAAAATGAGATTTAAAAATGTTTAAAAATTGTATTAAAGTAGAGCCTACAACAGAAAAGTGCACACATCAACAGTGGAAAGAATGGTAAACGATCATGAAAAAACATGTTCATGTACCCACTGCTGAATTTGTTGAATAGACTCTTAAACAACATTGAATAAGTCACCTCCTTTCATGCCCCGATCACTAATGTCCATGGTATCCCTGGAAACTTGTCAAAATGCACTTCACTTACTTACTGCTTTTCAGGTACACTTCTGAAATATCTGTCAATGTTAGAGTTAAAGATCCTTGTTAAATGTGCAAAGAATTAATCTTGGAAATATGAGAACTAAAGTCCTATTATATTTTAATATATAGCAACTGAGGAAACGGGAAAGAAAACACCAATGTCCCAGGATAGAGCAAAAATGCAATATGAATTGAAGGAGATTTGTAGAGGGAAGAAAGATCAGGACGGGTGCTCACTAAGGCAGGAGAATGAAGGGGGAGGGCATCAGTGCAGAGACACAAAGGAATTAAAAGTGAATGGAACTGAATTGAAATAACTTTGAGGATATTTCAAAAATGAATCCTGGTCTGTTTTTGCACTTAGAGGAATTAATACCTCCAGGACATTCTTCCATCTCTTTTCTACGTGTTTGTTTGTTTGACTTCAGGGTAAAGATCAAATTATTAGGAAACTTCTGAATCAAAAACAACCTAGGGATTAGTATATCTAAGGGACTATTCTTTATCTTAATCAGCAACAAGGAGTAACATTTTTCCTTCTATCTCTGAGTTGACACTAGGATGACATAACTCTGAATAACCTTTTCTTAGTCTTTACTTGTAACCATTCAAAACTTTGTCTGATATTTTCTAAACCTTGTATCAATAAAGAAAATAAACACTAGGTCTGTCAATATTTATTTTTTATTTCTCATATATCAAGACCTTACACACAGGAGAAGCTAAAGTTAAATAAGCAGATGGTGGAAAAGTCAGTGTGGTCTTTGCTTAGAATTCCACCAAAGTTGCACAATTATCAAAGCACCACATTTAACTCTAACTAATTACAAAAGAAATACTTTTCTTTAGCATATCAATGGAGATGTCGAGAAAAAGAAAACTGATCAACTTATTCCAAGGGAAATAAGTTAGCTAAAGACATGTCTTGGCTTATTCACTCTATGTTTATCTATTACTATTTTATTCAAGTGTAAATGGCAGCTTTGTGGGTGTGGCCATGTAATAATCTCAATGGCATAGTCAATTTTCAATCAGTCAGTCAATATTTATTAATTTCCAGGAATATATTGGACTCCATGTGAATAAAGGCATGGCAAGTATTTATAATTTCAGAGGTAAGAGATAAAATAAAAACATTCATAAAATGTAATTAAGAATACAGAACCCAAAATAAAATAGTATCACCTTCATAAAAGTTTTCTAAATAAAACTGCTACACTATTAGCACTGGAAAACATTTTACTCATATTGAATGTTTTAAATTAAATCATCAAGGAGGTGGCAAATGCTCCTTGCAATTTCCATCCAAAAGTTGGCCGGCGATACAGACACAAAGGATGTATGACCACATGTAGCACATAAAAATACCTGTTCAGGGCACTTCAAAGGCCTGCTTGGCTTGCCATGAACGGTTTATAGGGCTACTTCACTGAGAATGCCCTCTGGAAATATTTCTTGGTGAATCTAGCAGAACAAATTGGCTAATGCAGAGATTCTCGCCAACCTTGCTATTGTTCCTAGATAATCCTTGCACAAGGATTATTTTGCCTGTTTATATATTTGAATTGCTAAAAATGACACTGAAAATTCTTCAGAACCCATACCGTATTTTGTGGAATAGCTGTGTATGGCCACATGTTTGTACTCAGCCCCCCACTAGTTCTTCCTGATCATATTGGCCACTTGGATTCTCTGGGAGGGACCCCATCTCCCTAGTGCTTTCCTCAGCGCGGCAGCCACATCTTTATTCCTCAAGCTGTAGATGAGTGGGTTGAGCATGGGGGTGAGGATGGTATAGAAGGCAGACACAACTTTGTCCTTCTCTGGAGTGTGGTAGGAGTGGGGCAGCACGTTGGTGTAGAATGCTGCCCCATAGAAGATGCTCACCACCATCATGTGAGAGGAACATGTAGCAAAGGCTTTGCGCCGGCCCTCAGCAGAGCTCATGCGGTGGACAGTGAGGAGGATGTGGGTATAGGAGACAGAGATGATGGACAGAGGGATGAGCAACATCAGCACGCAGCAGGCATACATCAGGGTCTCGTAGAGCGACGTGTCAATGCAGGACAACTTCAGCACAGCTGGAATCTCACAGAAAAAGTGATTGATCTCTCGGGATCCACAGTAGGGGAAACTCATGGTGACAGGCGTCAGCATGAACCCATCCAAGGAACCACCCACCCAGGAGCCGGCCACCATGAACAGGCAAATCCTGCGGTTCATGAGGAGAGGGTACCGCAAGGGGTTGCACACAGCCACGTACCGGTCATAGGCCATGAGACCCAGCAGGAAGAACTCCCCTCCCATCAGGGTCAGGTAGAGGAAGATCTGAAATGCACAGCCCAGGAAGGAAATGGTCTTGTCCTTGGACAGGAGGTCCTGGAGCATCTTGGGGACGGTGACACAGATGTAGATGGTATCCATGATGGACAGCTGGCTGAGCAAGAAGTACATGGGCGTGTGGAGGCGGGAGTCCACATGGATGAGCAGAATCATGACCACATTGGCTGTTATAGCCACCACAAAGATGGAGAAGACTATTGCAAAGACAAGCCCGGGGAAGGCAGGATGGGTGATGAGGCCTATGAGGATGAAGTTAGTGGAATTCTGGAGAAGAGCTTCCATGCCCGCGTTCCATGACAGTTCCTTGGCCTGTAAAGGCAGAAATCCAGTAGCTTATTTAGTGATATGATGTTTAGAAAGCGTCCACCAGGAATAGTATGTCAGAAGCACCATGAGATAAAGAAAAGAAAGTTTACTTCAGGATCATTTGAAATCCCAGTTTCAGTATCAATGATCTGTATGACACTGGACAGAAAATTAATCTCTCAACTAACTCAATTTCATCATCTGTGAAAGGTCATCATAGGTCTATACAGGCTGCATGTGAGACGTAAATTAAATAATTCATGCAGTGCCTCTTTTAGAATCTGCTTTATTTTTATTCTGAACTATTTTCTGAATACATTTTATAATCTTACCACTTTAGGTTGAAAGTTTCCTGAGGGTGGTTACTGTGCCTTATTTCCCGTTTTGCCTGGCAATACGTTGTTTGATTGAATTTAAATTGCTCTCTGCATCTCCATTAAGATGATCGTATTAAGATACTACAATTATGACTGAAGAAATTGATAGAAAATATCAGACAACTGACTTTTTTGGCTTCTGTTGTTACTAAACAGTTTTGTGAAAGTCTGCAACATCGAAGCAGTACAGATGACCTCACTTGAGGGTCAGGAGCCACAGTGTCATGTGGTTAGAGTTTTGTGCTGCAAAAGGAGTTCATATTTTAGGCATGGGTTGCTTTGAGTGCTTGTGTCTATTTGTTCTCACAGAATAATTTGGGGATCATAAATCTTGAAGGAGGAGCACCACAAACTCTGCTTCACAGCAAGGCTTTCGTTTCCTTATCATGGTGGCTTTTCTGGTTGACACAATGAATTCTGCTAAAATTTTATGACTCAGTATTGCATAATATCATTTAATGATGACCTATTCTTCTCTTAAAATGCTGTTTAGCCAAATGTGACAGTTCCTCCGACAGAGTGGCATTCTATACCTGTCCTAACGTTACATTATCCGAGGAATCCACTGCTAGTTGGATTTTTTCCTCCTTAAATTTATTTCTCTTCCATTATACTGATCCTTCATGTTTATAAGTAAAAATAACTGCAGATGGTAAAGACATTTCTGAACTTAGAGGAAGAAGACACAGCAGTGTCAAATGCTCTTGGAACTAAATGAAATGAATTCTCATGTTTTTATTCTTGAGTAACATGAATGCATGTCCCCTTGATATTTTCAGGGATACTGAGGGATGAATTGTTCCTTTTTGTTACTAGATTTTGGTGTATTTCTTCCCATTATGGTGACAGGATTACTGACGAAACCTATTTCTGCAAAATGTTTTGGCCACTAATACTACAAACACGCCTGAATCTTTAGGTTCTGGATTAGTCAGATGTACAGTCTCCGAAGCTTCAAGAAGGAATAAACTCCCCTCACACTGAAGCAAAAACAATAGGATCAGCAGAGACAGCCCTTCTTAGTGCTCATCAAAGGTGGAGAAGAGGGGGATACGAGCAATGGGTCTAAAAGATAAGTAAAGTCCTAAAGGGAGAAAATAAAAATCAATTTTTGTGTTGGTCTGCGCTGAAACTTAAGTTTATCACACCTTGGTTGACAAGGAGAAAAAACAGCACATGAGCACCAGATATTACCTCCTGACAAGCTTGATAAAAGTCAGCTACTTTTGCCTTCTCTGATAGGTGAAAGATTTTCCTGTGATAGCTACAGCCTTGAGTCATGGGTCAAGAGACAATACTTAAATAGAGAATTCAATGTACAGCAACTTTTGCAATAAGTCGTAGGAAATTAAAACTATTAATTTGGCAGACAATAAGTTTATCTTGACCAACATCTATTATTTCCCTTAAATGCATTATGGATATTATACATTAATTACTGTAGTATTAAACTAGCTTACAATCATCCTTTTAAAAATATACTTTGAAAAACTGAAATAGGCAAGAATGAGACAAATGAAAATGACCTAAGAAAATAACCAATTACTTTTGAATCAGAACATGAGCCAGAGCATTGTGTTCCACGTAAATAACCAGACTGCACCTCACAAGGTTTTTAAAGAGGGGCAAAACACTCTACTGCCTCAAATGTCTATGATGAAGGAATCAAGACATTTCCAACTCCTAGATCTTATGTCAGTATAGATCCTAGAAGAAGAAGTAAAAAACCTGAAACAGGAGAAAAATATGATTTTAGCTACCTTCCTTAATTTTATACAACCAACACTAAGTGAGTTAAAAACAAAAACAGAATTAGATAGTGGCTGCTTGTGAGTGTGAGTGTTGTGTGTACACATGTGTGGCGTGTGTTCATATGTGAGAGTGTGAACATGGTGTGTGTCTGTGTGCATCTGTGAGTGTGTGGGGATGTGTGGTGGCTGCTTGTGAGTGTGAGTGTTGTGTGTACACGTGTGTGGCGTGTGTTCATATGTGAGTGTGAACATGGTGTGTGTCTGTGTGCATCTGTGAGTGTGTGGGGATGTGTGGTGGCTGCTTGTGAGTGTGAGTGTTGTGTGTACACGTGTGTGGCATGTGTTCATATGTGAGAGTGTGAGCATGGTGTGTGTTTGTGTGCATCTGTGAGTGTGTGGGGATGTGTGTAGGGAGCTGACCTTGCTAAAGAGCAGAACACTGCACTGCTTAACACAAAGGAGCAGTTCACTCATTTCAATGAAGCTGATATTTAGAACCAAATGCAACACATGTTCAAATGCATGACTAATACTGTTCCATAGGATATTGGTCATTGCAAGTGGGCCATGAGAATACCTGCGTTATGAACAAAATAATATGTGTTTTAACATTCGGGTTCACACCATTGTTTAACACAATGTGTGGTTTGGTTTATTCACATATACAAGATGCTGGATTCCACGCCCATCAGGCAGTCCTTCCTCCACTATCATCATCCTCCACTGTTCAAGACCCTCAAGTTTCTTCCCATTTCCCTCATCAACTAGTCTTTTCAAACAAACAAACAAACAGACAGACAAAGCTTTTGAAAGAAAGGACGGGGAGAGAGAGAAAGAAAATAAGCAAGAGAAAGAGCGAACTTTTATTTGCATGATTCGAAGCTTCAGGCCTTTCTGCTGTTCAAAGCAGGGAATGCTTTGTCCCCAGTGCAGGTTAGAACATAAGCCAGAAGCCCCTGACCCCCAGGACCAGTTATAACATACCCAGTGTTGCAACATAACGATCTGGTGGGAATGGGAGGGTGGGAAGATGAAGCCAGCAGGTGGAGGACACTGTGCCCAGGATTGCTGCGTGTCTTTTACCTTCACACTTGGGGCTGATGGGGTAAGGGATGAGTGAGTTTGCAGAGGCATTTATTGTACCTGCGGCCTGCCACGTGGAGAGAAGAGGGAAAGAAAAACCTTCTGGTTGCAGAATCTCTCTGCAGGGTGCCACGTGGTCAAAGCTGTGATTTGTTTGTGTCTGTGTTTCAGGACAGCAGGCCTGGAGTAGTTCTGGGAGAAGCCGTAGAAATCAAAACACAATCGGTGACTCTCACTGAAAATTGTATGAAGAGAGCTCCAAGAGAGGTCAGATGATATCCTGCCAGGGAGAAGAGCTTAAAGAGATTAATTCTGACACCCCTTTTCAGGGATTCAGCATGACAACAGCCATAAGTAACTATCAGTGTCCTTTCTGCTGTAATAAAACTGCTAACCAGAACTGATTTTCTCCACTTGACTCCATGTACCTCTAAACCTTTAAAGGGAAGGGTTTTCCATTCCATTCTTAGAGATAGAATGCCTCAAGTGCAAAACTTTCTGTGTTCAAGACACAGCACCTGCTGTCGTGTGAGCTACAAATATTAACAGCAACTGACCGTCTCCTTAAGGGGTATATAGTTAAGTTTGATAAATGTATAATATGTCAAAAATCCTCATAAAAGCAGGTCATTTGAAGTCTAAAGTGGGAGTTTCTAAAAATGAAAAATTACGTTGAGGACTTTTGAAAGGTGTTTAGCAACAGAAATAACATACAGCTAATGCAGCTGTGCTTTGTTCAGCTGCTGAATTGCTCAGGATGACAGGCATGGAGGTGCTTCTCCGGACCTCAGTGTTCTTTCAGTGAAAGACTGGCATATCACTAATACAAATTGCCACAGAGCTCTAAGAGTCATCCATTATCTTTTCCTGAATGACAGAAAGGGGGCCAAGGATAGCATATTGGAATATTTCTGCTTTGATTAAAGTTTATAAAAAGAAGATAGCTAATGTTGTGAAAGGCACTAAGAGATGTAGGAGGAGAAACAGCTACATCTATAGATGCAGAATTCCGCAATCAAGAAAGAACACGTAGGGCTTTACATGTGCCAGGTACTTTAGGAGTTTTACATACATCAGGTCAGAGTGAACCAGAAGATGTTATGCATCAGTCTGAGTAGTGGATAAGGATGCAGTTCTCCCTTACCTGCGGGAGACACTTTCCAAGACCCCCAGTGGGTGTCTGAAACTGCAGACAGTCCTGAGCCCTATATATACTGTATTTTATCCCTTAGTTAGATACCCATGATAAAGTTGACTTTATAAATTAGGCACAGCAAGAGATTAACAGTAATAACTAATAATAAAATGGAATGCTTAAAACAATATACTGTGGTTATAACTTTTCAGTTTGAGGTGTGACAACAAAACTTGCACAGTTTGTTTCTTTCTTCATGATTTCAAAGATAAAGTTTTTCTTACCAGAGGTCTTAGCAAACTGAGCCTATAAAGCTTTTTCTCTCCTTATTAAGTCAAGAAATTTCACCCGTTTCCTCAGAGTAAGGAATTTATAGCCTCTCTTTGGCGTATCTAAATGGCCAGTGTCACTGCTCCATGTCGTTGGGGACATTAAGAAATGAGTGACTTGAACACAAGCACTGTGAATCCACCACAGTTGATTTGATAACCTAGACTGCTACTAAGTGACTCAAGAGGTAGGTAGTGTAGACAGCCTGAATCAGCTGGACAGAAGGATGATTCCTGTCCCCCGCAGGACAAGATTTCATCACACTCCTCAAAACGGTATGCAATGTAAAATTTATGAGTTGTTTATTTCTGAGATTTTTCATCTGCTATTTTTAACACATGGTAGAGAGCAGGAACCTGGCATATTGCAGGTAATTAAAACGGTGGAAATGAAAGTGTTAATAAGAGAGGAATACTGTGTCAGAAATCTTTACCCCAAGGGTTCACCTTGGGGTAAACCTATGGCTTTTACCCCAGTTTCTATGGCTAGAAACTGAAATGATCTTAAAGCACAAAACATTGGAAGAGAACTTAAGAGAAAACTGCTTTGAAAATAGTCGTGTATGGCAAGAACCAGAAGACAGGAGTCATTTCAGTTAAACAGCATGACAGTGGAGCTGGAAATCGGTCTGATTCTGAAATCGGAGACTTTATAGAGAGGACATGATCAAGACAGTGTCAACCATGTCAGAAAAGGCTGGAAATCAGGAATTAGCAGGGCACCTGGGGTGAAGGAAGCTGGGGTGAGACCAGTCTAACCACAGCTGTGCTGTGGGATGAGGTGGGCTGTGGAGTAGTGTGGTAGGGTGCGGTGGGGTGGGGTGTGGTGAGACGGGGTGGGGTGGGGTGGGGTGAGGTGAAGGGCAGACACCTGTGGCCCTAAACACAACGCGCTCGTTACGATGTCCCTGCAGTCTGAGCTTCCAACATGCCCACGTCTCCCCCTCAGCTCCAGTTACTCAGCTTGACAGGCTTTTATGTGCCATGCTAAGATGGCTTCTAGGAGACCTCTTTAATATTACCTATTTTTTTTAAAGATTTTATCTTAAGGCACATGTTTATGCCTTATGGGGTAAATAAAAGAGGAATGAGGTTAGAATAAAATAAAAGAGAAAACATCTTTTTTCCTCCAACTGTGCAGAAAGCCTTTGGCCACACCTAAATGCATGTGAAGAGAGCAAGTAACAGTAATTAAATAATCATTATTTAACTTAAAATGTAACTATTTTAAATTATAATTAAAATTTTAATAACTAAAAATATTCAAAGGGCAATCTATGCTTATCAAATAATAATATACACCCTTGCCACCAACAAATTAAAGTCTGAAGATTTCTCATTGTGAATACTAAGCAGTCTTCCGTCAGCTCTTATGCGCCATTTTCCTTCAGTAAAACTATTCATGCCCTTCTCAACTATTACCCGATCTCCTGAAGCTTCCCATGTTTCATGCTTAATGTCCTTTTCCAATTGTCTGCTTGCCAAAGAGTGAATATATGTATTTATGCTTCTTAATCTTGAAGAGACCATTGCCTCAGTCATTAGCAGAAAAGGTCACAGTACGGTGGCCTTCTAATAGTCACAGGGTAATGCCTAAAGAAAACATCTTAATATCTGGGTAATGGTCTCTCTGTTTTTCATGAAAATCTAAGATCCTACCTTAAAGAAGCTGGGTCCAAGTCATTCTAATGCAACAGTGGAATGGCAGACTTCTTAAATACATGTGTATGGAGGTGAGTCTAGATTAAAAGAAGTCTTTTCACTAATAATAGATTTCCACATTCCCCCAGGAAGAATTCCTGGGTTAGCAATTAATACAAGTTTACTTGGTGTACCATGAACATTAGAAGAAATTCATCCTTTCTTGCCAGAGGGTGAATTGTTTTCTCAAGTGAAAGACTGGAATTGTTTCTTGGTATTTCATCATGAAAATGTCTTATCAAATCTTGGCATCTCTCCAGAGTAATTTTAAAAGAAGTGATTTGGGGATAGGAGACATCCTAGCCCTAAATTGAAAATTAGATTTTGAACTTCTTTAGAAATACAGGCTTTGACAAACTAAAAAACCTCTTTCTCAAAAGTCACTGGCCTATTTTGTTTGGGGAAAAATATTTACAATTATATTTAAAAGTGTGAACCAAAAAGCACTGGAGACAAGTCTCAATCCATGTAGAGGTTTATTGTGCCAAGGTTGAGGATGCACCTGGAAAAGAGGAACAGAAAATGAGTGTTAGACCTAGTGAACTCCAAGTTTCTCTTCAAAGAATCAGTATGGCAGTATTTCCTCCATGTTAAAGTTTAACTTCCTTGTAGTTCAGTAAACCACCTTTTCCACCAGTTCTCATCAGTAGTTCACATCTGTTTCCCTGGTCCCCTGCTCTGTCTTGACTCATCCTGGTCACCTGCTCCTGTCAGCTGCTCCTGTCACCTGCTTTGACCTATGTCACCCCTGGGTACCTGCTCTGACCTGCCTGTGACCATTCCTCCTGCCAAACTATCCACCCCACCGCTCTGGCTGGCACCTCTTCTCTCTTTAAAATAGCCAATCAGAATTAGACTAGACCGTGTGGTCTAACCCTAGCCCATAGGGGAAGGGCACAGCAGTAGGGACGACCTCCCTCAGGAACAAGGACCCCTTCCCGCCCCTGTCCAGGTGGGCACTTGCCATTGTTCCATCTGTGGGCCACACCTTCTATAGAAGTAAATTTCCTTGCTGAGGAAATTTATATTCCAGTGCTCCTTTTTTTTTTGTGGCACCAAAAATTTACAGATAACAAAGGAGCATCTGAGTTTTGTGCTATTTCCAGAAAGGATTGGGAGCCTTCAATATTCAAAAGGGAAACAGTGGGCAGGAGAGAAACAAGGAAAGAAGAAAAGGGAAGTGTAGATAAATGGAGTAAGTGGTTGCTTTCTTTTGAGGCTTTAATCAGCGTTCACCTCACTGAATTTACACGTTAGAAAGGAGAGGGTAGAGAAACAGTCAACTGGGCATTCTTCTCATGCCCTGTGAATCTGGAGTTTTACATGAGGGAAGGTAAACAGAGTAGAGGAAGCAGTCAAATATGCATTTGTTTCCAGTGAGTGGAGGGATGACTCCCAGGCCTGTCTGTCCAGTACCTGGGAAGATAAGCCATTAATTTACATTGTCAGCATGACACTCAACAGAATGGTTTCAGGGTAAAAATCTCTGGGGCTGCAAGGAATTTCCTTGTGAGCAAATGTGAGGGAGGGCCAACAGGGAGGTATGTAAACCTCTGGCTTTGTAGCTCTCCATTTGGGAACAATATGGAATGCAGTTTTGCATGACTGAGTTCCCAAGTTTGACTTTTACTTTTGGCTTAGTAAGTTTGATTCCCATGATTTTTATTTTCCTTCTGATGCTTTCTACTACCTTCCCCTATTTTCACATAAGTGGTATTTGCCACTTACAGAGGTTATGTGTTTTTCAGAATTATTTGTCTCATGCATAGTACAGAAGAATATTGAATTCAATAGGACTAAAGGAGACATGAGAAACAGAAGAGAAAAAAGAAGAAAAGAATGAAGGAAAGGATGCAATGGATAGGGAAGAAAAGAAATAAGAAAAAAGGGAGAGGACAAAACAAGTTGTATATTATCTAAAAATTTTTCACAAGAGTATATTAAGATATTAAAACATCGGGAACATTGAACTTCGTAACACGTTTATTTTATTTCTCTACTGGGGAAAAGAAAGAAGGAGGTGGTCTTGTTTGGGAAGCAGAACAACTCTGGTAATAATAATCATCAATAGTAATGATAATAACAAATCATCATTGAGTGCTTTTCATGCATTAAGTCAGTTAATGGGAACATTACTTATATGATTTCTAGTCTTCACAAATTCATTAGGCACATGTCTTATACCTTATGCCCATATGTTACAGATAAACAGACAGAAAACTCTACACCTTTTCAGCCTTTGGAATGTTATTCAATAACTAATTCTTCATAAAGAATATTTTCTTTGTCACCCATAAATTAAAAATTTCTCTAAATAGCTATTGGATTGATTGAATAGACTCGTCCCTCCAGAGTGATGTGTCACCCTACAGAGCCATAAATGGGTTACCATCAATATTGATCCTTTCAACCCGGGATTGGTCTCTTAGTGCCTGATTTGGCTACAGCCACAAGGGAGTTGATTTTGCGGTTAACACCACACAGTTTTCCTCAATGTGCTGCATAACTATAATTTATTTTGATGGCTATGTCATGAAAATGTTTCAGAAGTGCTGCTGTATCAATGAGATTGGGCTTCTATTATTATTATCAACAACTTCCCTGAGGAAAATAACAGACCTGTGAACAATGTATTGATTGGTATTAGTTTCTAATTCATATGTCACAATATTTTGTTTAATGTTGAATTTAGTTATCTTGTAAGATGAAAAGACTCTAAATTATTTGTATAAGATAGATGTCTTCTGGTGTCTCAATCTTCCTTTTCATGTTTCTTATTCACCTTTTTCTTTTTTCTCTTCTCTTCCTTCCTGCCCTTTAAGTCTTTTCTAGAAGTAATCCTTTTATATCAGTAGGTACAGACATGGTTGCTACAAGCTAAGAGAGTAATTTCCACAGTTTGGAGCTTAAATTCTCAGTGTTTGTTTCATTTCAAATAATTCTGTCTGCGCATTCTGTTACTCCATTCCAAAGTGCCATTTGACATTTAGGGTGAATCTGTATTTGGCAAAACCCTGCTAGTTATTCTAATAAGACCTAAATTAAATTTTTAAATGTTCAATCTGTATTTTTAAATATTTTAGCCCTCTGCTCCTGCCTCTGAAAAACAGAGACGGTATTAGCCCATTTTCACACTGCTATAATGAAAGGCTTGAGACTGGGTAATTTATAAAGAAAAAGAGGTTAAATGGGTTCACAGTTCAACATGGCTGGGGAGGCCTCACAACCATGGTGGAGGGCAAAGGAGGAGCAAAGGCACATCTTACATGGCGGGAGGAAAGAGGCATGTGTAGGGGAACTGCCCTTCATAAAACCGTCAGATCTCGTGAGACTTACTATCATGAGAAGAGCATGGGAAAAATGCACCCCCATGATTCAATTACCTCCCACCAGGCCCCTCCCACTACACATGGGAATTATGGGAGCTACAATTCAAGATGATATGTTGGTGTGGACCTACAGCCAAACATGTCACAGGCACATTCCAATAAATTCTTAACTGAAGATTCTGGCAAGAAAAAAAGTTATATGCTGAGGTTGCTAAGATCTACAGTAAGGATGAATCTTCTGTCTTTGAAATTGTGTAGAAGGAGAAGAAAACATTTGTGGTGATTTTGCTTTCACACCTTAAACTGCAAAACTTAGAGCCACAGTGTGTGATAAGTGCTTAGGTAAAAAGTAAAAGGCATTACATTTATGGTATAAGATGAGCAAATACGTGTTGTGACTGACAGCAATGAGGTTCTAAACTATGGTTTCAGGCTTCCACAGGGAGTCTTAGAACATAGCCTGTGAGGATAAGATGGTGACCACTATATTTGAAATACAATCAAAATGATATTTGACGAGTTGATTACTTATAATGGTCAACGGACAGAGTGTCTAAAGGGGAAAAGTCAGAAGTCATGGAAGTAGCTGAAGATGACCATTTCTTCTGTCATGACTGAACATAGCCAGAAACAGACTACTCCATGATTTTTAGTGGAATGCACACTTAGTCAAAAGCAGATAGGTGACTACTAAACCCAGAACTCCCCATCCCATTCCGAACTGTCCATTGTTCAGAACCATTATACCTTTCAAAAATGATGAAATCTTCAAAATCTCAGTCAGCTTTCCAAATCTCATAAATGCCCCACAGTTGCTGGGGCGACTTGTTTCCAGACAGAGAATATTTAAATTCAAAGGCGATGGTAAAGTCTTGTATCTCCCACTTCAAACCTCTAGCAGCATATGCAATTTCTTTAGAAAGGGGTCACCTTTCCTGAGGACACACATCTGCCCACAACCTTCTGTAGGACACCTGTGACATCCTTGTTCCTGAAGCTGTAAATGAGTGGGTTGAGCATTGGAGTGACGACAGTGTAGAAAGCAGATACAGCTTTGTCCTGCTCAGGGGTGTGGTAAGAGTGAGGCAGCACGTATGTGTACATGGCAGCTCCATAGAAGAGGCTGACCACTACCATGTGTGAGGAGCAGGTGGCCACAGCCTTTCGCCTCCCCTCTGCCTCACTCATCCTATAAACAGTAATGAGAATTTTTGTGTAAGAGGCTGAGATAACAGAGAAAGGGATGAGGAGCATCATGATACAGCAGATATACATGGCTGTCTCGTAGGCTGATGTGTCCCTGCAGGAGAGCTTCAGAAGGGCAGGGACCTCGCAGAAGAAATGGTTGATTTCCCGAGAAGCACAGAAGGGGAACTGCATGGTGACTGGGGTGAGCAAGAAGCCATCGATGGACCCTCCCAGCCAGGCTGCCACCACAATCAGCCAGCAGATCTTGCGGCTCATGAGGATGGGATAGTGCAGAGGGTTGCAGATGGCTACGTAGCGATCATAGGACATGAATCCTAGGAGGAAGAACTCAGCCCCCGCTAAGGTCAAGTAGAGGAAGTGTTGGGCAGTGCAACCTGCAAAGGAAATGGCTCGCTGGCTCATCACCTGGTCAACCAGCATTTTGGGCACAATGGTGGAAATGTACAGGATGTCCATGAGGGAGAGCTGGCTGAGCAGGAAGTACATGGGGGTGTGGAGGCGGGAGTCCGTGTGGATGACAATGATCATGACCATGTTGCTGGCTATGGAGGTCACAAAGACCAGGAGAATGAGGGCAAAGAGAAGCCAGGGGAAACGGGTGTTGCTGAACAAACCCAAGAGGACAAAGTCGCCGTACGTGGAATAATTGCCCCACTCCATGGCTCTGCAGGGCACACAAAAGAGAGAGACAGATATGACACATAAAGTTGGAAAGGTATCTGATTTGCCTAAAACATTATGATGCAGTCACAAAAAACCAAGGTAAAGCCATCTTATTTCTTGAAGCTCAGCTTAATTTCCTGAGAGAACTGCCCGAGCAGGATTGCACTACATCTCATTACATCATCATTGTTCATTCAAGGATATTCGTGACTTGTTGACTACTATTTGCTAACTTAGAGTTCATGATGAAGTAATGTTATGTCTTTTTGTTCATGAATGTTTATTCGTATCTCTCTTTCGAGCACAACCGTACATTGAGGAGGATGCACATAAGGCAGGTAAGAATGGAACCAGCTCGATTGAATAGGAATAGGGTGGTGGGTAAGGACGGGAGGATTGTCCCCATCCTATACTGCTCTCTTTATACCAGGCTCTAGTTCTCATACTTAGAATCCAGTTTGAAAATCACCGATCAAGCATATACATTTTGCCTATGGAAGAATAACTGCACTGGTTTGACCTAATTTACACAATTTTTGACACATTTGTACATTGTAAAATTTGAGTGTTCAATTTATATGTATTAGGGGTTGAATATTTGAAAATAATGAGCCTATGTTGAATAAAAAGAGCTCTGAGTTCTGAGAACTAATTCAAGAATTCATAGGAAGAAAGAAATCTAGGGAGAAATAATATTTAGGGTCAAGTGGTGTTTGCTTTTCTTATTGCAACAGAAATTATAAACATACAACTCATTAGCAAGGGAAATGGAAGCATAATTTTTTAAGAAAGAATGAAAAGGGAAACTAATTTAAATAATATTAGAGATAGTGTATCCCAAAAAAGGAATTTTTCTCTTAAACTTGAAGTTACATTATGCATAGATATCCATGTCAGTTAAACAATATTTTGCCACATTTGGGAACATTTGTGAGTTATTTGGATAGTTTCTCTCTGCCTCATATAGATTTGCACTATCCAATATGGTAGCCATGAGTCTTATGAAGCGTGGATCCCCTGAAATATGACATGACTGCTCTAAAGTAAGATGTGCTGTCAGTATAAATTACATTGAGAATTCAAAAAAATTAAAAATATATGCAGTACATCTCCTTAAAATGTTTTATATTTATTATATGATAAAATCATGGTATTTCAGATGTGTTTGGATAATATAGATTAAAATTAGTTTCACCTATTATTTTTTACATTTTTAATGTGGCTACTAGAAAGTTTAAAATTATCTCTGTGGCTCCCCTAGGATTTCTATTAGAAAGCACTGGTCTAGAATTACCCCTTTTCTAGAATATAACAGTTCCAAATATCTTCCTGCAAACAGGTCCTCCAAAACTAAACACACCCCAAATAAGACAGAATAAAAAAATTTAGGTGTAATACCAGTTAGAAACAATAGTGGCCTTACTTTTATATGCATTCACCTGCAAGTAGTAGTAAGACCATATAAATAGCAGTGTTTATTGATTCATAAATATAATTCACATTTCTGAAAAACTTTGTAAAATACTAGACCACTGCTTTATCCATTCTACAGGTTAAAAAAAAATGCGACTTAAAGAAACTTCCCCAGAGGAACCTGGTTCTTTTTTTTTTTCATTCTTTCAAATGTATTTAATACTATATCCAACGGAATTGAGGTCCCATTTGATACATTACATCATCCATTTAAAAAAATACATGAACAAGCTAAGCTCTTTGTCAGAAATTTTACATCATTCCTTTTTCTCCTTGAACTCAGATTTCCATCTACTTTCCCCCAAAGAATTTTATCTTAACCAGTGACAGTATTATAATTGTTCTATGCTGTTTTCCAATAGGATAAAGTAGACATCAATTAATTCATTCCACAAACATTTCCTGAGAGGCACACTGGGTAAGCCAGAGTTTGACGTCCTGGAAGGACGTGAAAGAATGTGTAAGACATCGACTCTGTCTCTAAGAGCTGAGAATTGAGGCACATTAAGAACGTGTGTAGTATGTATGACCACAGGTGCACTTTCAGAATGGTTTTAAGACCTCTGCAGTGTTGACTTCACCTCATTTGGTATGTGAGAAGAGAACAATAACCCTGACAAAAGCTGCAGCCCAGTGGCTGGTACATAGGAAATTCATACCAGGGCCCCTCTGTGCGTTTCACTACAACCATGCCATAATGGATGGATAGAAAACAGTGAAAATTAAATTCTCAAATTTTTACTGATGAAACCTACAATATATCCTTATGCATTTTTCAGTTTTCTCATTCTTGAAATATTACCAGCTTTATGCCAGAGCTTTCCACCAGCTGTTTTATGATGTATCCTTGTTCTATTAGTGTTTTTAAAGAAACTAACTGTGTTAACCCATTGGGGAAACTAAAGGCAAACATGTAGCAGCAATTCACATGATGGAGAGAGGTAAATGCTCACCCAGCCCTGCTTGTCAATAATTTAATAAGCACAAGATCCTGGGAGGGCTATGCTCATTAAATTCAGAGAATGGTGGATAGCTCCTGGAGGCCAACCACAGAGACTGCTACTGGGAATATTAAAGCCCAAGAGGGAAACATGGGTCAAAAACATCCTTACCAGGGCAGCTGTGTCCTGAACTCTGACCACGAATCTTCCTAGACCTAAAACTTGCTACTGAGACCCTGGAGATCTCCCCAGCTTTCTTCACAGAGGGAGATCTGAGTGGCTCCGTAACAACTCAGATTTCAAGAGCCTCTTCCTCTCACTCTCAGTGTTGACTGAGAGTGAGATTAAAGCAAAGGGATTGTCTTGAAGCAGACCAAGGGCATAATCAATAACCACCTTCTCAGTCTCAGAAGAAATTGACCTGAGTTCTTCCCGTCTATTCCTACACTTGAAACTTTCTTATTTTTGGCATTTGCTATGTAGTATTGTAAACATTAAACAAGGTTTTTAATCATTGCCTATATTTTTTAATTACATAGTAGTATAGCAACATTTAAGAATGCTTGGAAAATAAGAAAAAAGAAAGGAATCAAGAGGATTACTCCATGTCCCCGTGTAATAACTATTTTTATGTCTATGCATAATTTCAAACTTTAGTACGCTTCCACTTTTATATATACTTAATATTTAATACGTTTCACACGTGGTCTTTAAGCAGAATGTTGCTATGACTGAATGATGGGACACACACTTTACTTGGTTTATAGTCACATTGTTCCTAAGTTTGCTTATAATATACACTATTCTGAGGTTAATTCTCTGGAATACTCCATGGAAAATGGTTTATTCTGCTTTAGAAGCCTATCACCAAACCATTAGATGCTTAACAATAATACAGCACATGTGGGGTGGCACCATGCTTGCCCCGGTGCTCAGCACTAGCAGCTAAACTTGCATTAATATGGATTTCTTTGCTTACTAAGAAAATTGAACATACTATTATGTGTAATTTTGTCTTTCTGTTACTTATTTTGATTTTTCATGACCTTTGCCCTTTTCTATATAGGGGATTTGTCAAAATTAGTGACTTCTTTCTATAGAATAAGGACATTTTAATTTAATTTTAAAAATATTTAATATTTAATGATATTCTTATGTACGAATTATTGCAGCTATTTTGCCCAAAAAATTACTTGTAATTGTAACTTTATTTGATATTCAGGCCAAAAAGTTGTTATTTATCTGTCTGCATGCTGAGTTTATTTTTGAAAAATAATTTTTCATCTAGGTATGTGATAAATATACAATTTATTTAAGTTACTATGTTTTTTAAAATGTGTAATATTATTATGCATTATAAAATCTTTGGTCTAGACATTGAAAGTTAGGCAACTATTGGTTTCTTTATAAGGCCAAGCATATGATAAATTTGTGCTTTAAGATCATGACAGCAAGTTCTATCTAATTGTAGTTGTTCAAATAAGCAAGAGTTTGAGTGCAAATGATGAGTCACAATGACCTCGCTGATGTTCCACCACATCTCCTTGTTGATGTGGACACCCTTTATCATGGGTAAAATCAGTTTTCACCCATGTTTTATGTATAAATTCTGGTATAAAAAATGGGTACTTTGGGAGGCCGAGGCAGGTGGATCACGAGGTCAAGAGATCGAGACAATCCTGGTAAATATGGTGAAACCCCGTCTCTACTAAAAATACAAAAAATTAGCTGGGCATGGTGGTGCATGCCTGTAATCCCAGCTACTCAGGAGGCTGAGGCAGGAGAATTGCCTGAATCCAGGAGGCGGAGGTTGCGGTGAGCCGAGATTGCACCATTGCACTCCAGCCTGGGTAACAAGAGCAAAACTCCGTCTCAAAAAAAAAAATGGGTACTAAAAAATAAGTGAGTGCTAGGTTAGCCTTAAGTAAAATTGTAATAGCAATGACAATCAGCTTTTGAAATCTTACCCGTGGCTGTCCATGTGTTTTTCTCTTAACAGCAGATCCAACGCAGGTAGCCAGTTTTCTTCTACTTTTTCGTTTTTAATGTCGTCATTCTTCTGTCAGACTCTGCTCTGCATCAAATTTGGCACAATTCTTGGTGACCATCTAATTCAGACAATGTTTGAGAGTGCTAAAGCCTCAGCTAGACAGGAGATGAGGAGGACAGGCATAAAAAGGGCATTATCTTGAGAAAACAGTGCTAAACGGTGACCCTGGGTATCAGATATTTAATTCTCCGTATAATCAAATTCATCATGTTTCTTCCCCAGCAGAATTTTCACATGAATTCTCACTTCTAATTGTGGAAGAAAAGACATTTTCTAAAGTAAAATCACTTGAGGAGTCTTTAGAATGGTTGAGAAGCTTTGATTAAAGCAAAGTGATTGTCTTGAAGCAGACCAAGGGCATAATCAATAATCACCTTCTCAGTCTTGGGAGAAATTGACCTGAGTTCTTCCCCTGTCTATTCCTACCCTTGAAACTTCCTTATCTTTGGCATTTGTTATGTAGTACTGTAAACATTAAACAAGGTTTTTAATCAAAAAGCTGGTTTTATCTTCTGTCTTCATCAATGATAAGCTTCTAGATGTCTGGCAAGTCACTCACATATTCTGTCAGCCTCTGGGAATTTCTAAGTACTAAATAAGAAAGTATGGTGAAATGGTTTCTTGGAGCAGGATATGGAGAATTTTCCTCACTAAACCATCTTTAGAGATACGTATGAAGTATCTAAGAAGGTGGAATACTACAAAAAAATTAGATAAACTCTTCTCTTTACAAATATTTTAAAATTGTATAAGTGAATATACTGTTGCAACAATAAAAAACTTCGTAGGAATAATTACACAGACACAAATCTGTATAGAATTTTCCTGAGTAATCTGCTACATTCTGATGTACACAAAGGATGACTGAGTTCTTCCTAACAACTGAGAGAAGAAATGGGATCAAAAGATATAAAATTTACATGAGTAGCACTACCCACAAACATCTATAGTTTAAACACTGAGGCATATCAACTTCAACATTCTTTCATATTTCTCTGGCTTGAACCAACTTTCCAGTAAATCCGGAATCTGTTTAAAGCATCCTGTGATTGATCAGCATAAAGACTGCAAAGTTACTTAACTTACACAATATCGTCCCCAAACATGATTATCTGACTATCTAGAGAAAAATCTTACAGAACTAAAGTAGTAAATGCAATTGTTCCACATTTCTTTTTATCTATTAAGTATGGGAAAGTAAGAGGCACAAATCAGACCTTCTAAACTGAAGGTCTTCTATATTCTACATAAACTTATTTTTTCTGAACTGAAGCAAACAGATGAGAGAAGAGAGTGCAGGCAGGGAGTGGTTATGGATTTAAAGAATAAGAAGGTACAGTGGATCAGGCATGGAATTACATCTTGTTGGCATAAGGATAAGGGTCAGTCCCTAACTAATATGAGACTTTTAAAAATAGACAATGATAGGTGAGTAGTTTGGAGATCTAGAAATAGATCAGTTTGAATCTGTAAATGCCCAATAATGATAGTGCGAGTTGACGGCAGCTACATTGTGCAGGCTGCTAAAAAGATAGAGATCAAGTGACTTAAATAGGATAGCTTGCATCATGGTGATGACTAGTACTCCCATTCAGAAGACAAACTGACATCAGAATATGTCTCTGGGGTCTTTGTCCCTAGCATGCAATTACACAGTTCATATAAATGTGACACGCTCCTTCACTCTTTTTTCTTAATTAAGAAAAATGTAACCTCTCAGTTTGCAAGAATTGAAATAATTAAACACCCAGATAAATCTGGTTTTGGGCAGCTGCAACTGAAATTAAATTAATTGCTTTTTTCTCTTTTACTTCATTCATGACATTGTTTTAAAAGTTTATCTCCTTTTTTTCTCTCTTGAAATAGTAAAGAAAAATCCAAACTTTCTAAGGAAGTATTGTCTTGCAAAAAATACTACATTTTGGGTTATACCTCACCACTCAAGTGTTAACTTAGTATGTAATCATCCTGTCTTTCTTGTAACTTGTAATACATTATGAGAACACTTTCAGCATTGCAAAGAATTTAAAATATATACTGAAATTAGTAAAAGGAATAAGAGAAGCAGATCTTTGTGTTACTTCAAAAATAGTAAGACCTACTTTTCTTACTTCCAATATTCTCACAGGGGCCCACACTCTATTCCTGGGGAAAAGTCTAAGATCCTGTGGTCTTGCTGTGCTGCAATCTACCCCTGCATTATCTTGGCTCTATCACATCACTCATATTTAACTGAATGGTGTTTAAATTAGTGGCAGTTGGAACTCAGGTTTTCTAAGACTGGAGCTTATGCAATTTGGGGAGTCTTCCTTAAGAAAAAGACTACAAATCATGATTACACAGATAAAACAATAAATATTCTCTTAGATAAGAAAATAAATTCCAACAAATTACACACTTAAAAAGCTGACAAATACCACAAAAATACATTAAAACACTAACTTAAATATTGTTATAATTTAACTCCTTGGTCTAGCACTTTTACCATTTTTTTCCAACAAGTGGCTATGTGCTCTGTGTTTGTTCGCTATAAGATAATATCGTTTTCCACAGCAAGAAGAAAGAGCTGATTCAATCTTTGTAGTATGGTTGGTTGAAATGTTTTATTTTTAAAATTGTTGGTACTTTAGAAAATGTTCTTTCTGTGTCTTCCACTTTGTTTAGGATTGAGGTCCAATATGAGAAAACCACTGTTAAATTCCCTTCATACATGAACTGCCTTAGCCTGAGCTTCCCAAAAAGTTGACCTTAGAAAATATATGAAACTGAGAAAGAAAAATGATTCAGAGCCGTCTGAAGAATGTGAGCTTTGCAAAATTTTTTAGGCTCAGAAAGACATGAGGATGAGAATGCATTAACTTCCCTACCCAGCCCTGCTCAAACACACACATGCCTGGGATTGTTTAAAGGTATTTTATTCCTTTTTTCCTCCTATAGTATCCAGACTAGCTTATAAATCACCTAAAACGTTACTGCAAGTTGTGCAATATGATCTTCACCTATTATCTCCATGTTCCTAAATTGTGTGATACAAATCACAATGTATAGCTGATCAATAGCTTATGTCAGCTTTAGAACTTAAGTCTCTCATTAAATTTATTGCTGGAGGCTCATCAAAACTATACAAATTAATTTTGTCAAGGCTATACTATCTTTTTACAGTTTTCAGTTAAGTTATAAACTCCACTGTCACCATCTCCAGCCTGATGATTAGATGTCACTTAAGAACCTCCCTGCAGTCTCATTGAAAAGTGTCTTTATCAAATATTGTTAACAAACTCTTGTGTTGTTAAGATGCGAGTTCTGACTTCTGGGTACACATATCTCATCTAAAAAAGAGCACTGAATCCTACTGAATCTTAAATGACAATGCTGATATGGGAGAAAGAAATTCACTGGAGTGTGTGGTGCCAGCAGGGGCAAACTCCACTCACTCAGACCTGCTGTGATCAACCCTTTGTGTGTGGGAGCACACAGGTGAACAGGTGCAGGAGCTGGGGTGAGTACTTTGGGTGCTGGTAGGAACAAACTTGGTCCTGGCTCCATGGCAGTGTCAATTTTGTAAACTTTGACTTTTGGTTTAGGCTTTTATATCGCTTAAAGATTTTAAGGGCTGATAAATGTCTGCCCACCTCCATTCTCATCTGGCCCTATAATATTTAAATTGGCTGTAAGTCTTTTGGGTCTAAGCCCCTTGGCCATTCGAATCCCACCAAAGAGCATGATGCATCTGGGGCAGCTAGGCATAGCCGCACACTCTGGCAACAATTTAGGACAAAATTAAACTTTGGCTATCAATGTCGCCTCTGGAAAATCTTGGCCTGAGGGGGAATAACGTAAACCAAAAATAAAATTCTAAGTTCCCATCCTAACTGGCACTCTCCTGGCTAAGGAGATCACAAAGAAACCTAACAACTAGAAGAGAGTTTAGACAGGACTCTTCAACCCCCTTTCTTTGGAATTTAGGCACAACTGACCACAGTAACATTAAAATAGAGGTCATAAGACTGACAAAACAGACTCTTTGCAGCAACACGACACCAAATTCTAAACTGACTCTGGTATAGTATCGTACGACAGATAGCAGCTCCAGAAGGGAATTAAGGTATTTTACCCCAAAATGTATTTCTTTGACACATTTTGGAATGGTCCCGCAATGCCACTTCTTGTGGGGTGAAATTTGCATTTGGTAGAGAATCTCCTTCCCTTTCTAGGTCTTTTAAGGATCCAGAAGATATTTAAGTAAGAGTCTTACACATTTTACAATCTATTCTCTCTGCAGCCTGCCACTTAGAGGCTTTGTCTATATAATAAGAATCCCTTTTTTGAAAACCATCTTACCACAACTGAAGCATTTCTTTCTACTGATTTCTTAAGTCTTTAGACAAGGCTTAACTCTTTCAATCAACTGCTAATCATAAAATATTTGAATCCACCTATGAACTATGAGTCATCACTATAGGAAGTCCCACCTTTCTGGGCCAAACCAATATACATCTTCCATGTGTTGATTTATATCATTGACTATAATTTCTGTCTCCTTAAAAGTGTATAAAACCAAGCTATAACCTGACCACTTTGGGAATGATTGTTCTCGGAATTTCTTGAGGCTGTGTTACAGGCTGTGATTACTCATATCTGGCTCAGAAAAAACCTCTTTAAATATTTTAGAAAGTTAGACTTTTCTTTTTTGTCAATAGCGTATATATATTTATTTATTTAAGAAAAAATATATGCTATTAACAAAATAGCATATATATATATATATGCTTTATTTATTGACATCAATAAACAGAAATTCATTAGCACCTCCAAGAACATGCTTATGCACCCTTCCAGCCACCAACCCTCCAACAGTATAGGATAGCTTTGCTGGATCTGTGCTTTACATGAAGGTACTATTTTGTGGCTTGCTTCATTGGTTTAACATTATGCTTGCAAGTAGTATTAGAACATCTGTTATTATTTTAAGAATATGTCACAATTTTTCCATTTCACCATCAGTGGCCTTTTGATTGCTGCCATATTGTTTTGTTACCATATGTCTTTTGGTAACATTATGCATACAAGTTATCCATTTTGTGTAATTGTAACAGCATATCTGAAGCTGAGTAATTTAAATAAAAAGAGATTTATTTAGCTCACATTTCTGCAGGATATACAATAAAAATGGTGCCAGTATCTGCTCAGTTTCTGGTAAGGGCCATGTGCTGGGTCAAAACATGCTAGAGGTCACAGGGTAAAGCAGATACGTGTGAAAAACCAAACAGACATCTGGCTTTATAACCACCCACTCTCCCAGGAACTCATCTATTTTTGCAAGAACTAAGCCAGTCTTGCCACAGTGAGAACCCACTCACTACCACAAGAATGGCACAGAGGTATCCATGAGGGATCTGACCCCATGACCCAAATATCTTCCAACAGCACCCTCAACCCACCACACTGGGAATCAAATTTCAACATGTATTTTGGTAGAGACAAATAATATCCAAACTATAGCATTGTGTCCCTTACTCCAAAAACAAATGGCTTTCTGACATACAAAAATACAATCATTCCATCCCTGTAGTCCCCAGAGTCTTGACTGGTTCTAGCACCAACTCAAAAGTTTAAAGTACAAAGTCTCATCTGAGACTCAGGCAAGCTCCTTCCAACTATGAGCCTATGAAACCAAAACAAGTTATTTACCTCCAGATGACAATGGTGGGACAGACATTTGGTAAAACTTTCCATTCCAAAAAGGACAATTTGACTAAAGAAATAAGTGACAGACCCCATGCAAGTCTGAAACCCAGCAGGGCACACATTAAATCTTAAAGTTCCGGAAAAATCTTATTTGACTCCATGAACCAGGGCACACTGTGCAAGGAGTGGGCTCCCAAGGCCTCAGGCCGCTCTGTCCCTATGGAACTGCTGGGCATAGGCACATGTCTCCTCTCATGAATTGAAGTTCCATGCCTGCCTCTTCTCCAGGCTGAGGTTGCACGCTGCTGGTGGCAGTAACGTTCTGGGGTTCCTCTCCCATCCTGCCCCCATGGTTCCATCAATCATTGCCCCAGCAGGGACTCACTGTGGCAGCTCTGGATTCACATTTCCAGTAGGCATTGCCTTATTTAGTAGAGGCTCTTGCCAGTGGCTCCACCCCTGTGGCATGTTTCTGATTGGAATTTCAGGATTTCCTAACTGTCCTGTGAAATATAGGTAGCACATGTAATATCTCCATGGCTCTTTTATTTTGGGCACCTGCAGACTTACCATGTGGAAACCATGGCTTACCATTTGGGCCCTCTGGAGTAGCCAGAGACATATGGCTACAGTGGCTTTTTGAACCACTGCTAGATGTATGAAGCAGGCTTCTGAGGCAACACAGGGCACCAGGCTCAGGCTAGTCTTCCAAAATAATTTTGCCTTCTCAGGCCTTGGGACTGCAAAGGGAAGAGCTCTGAAATGCCTTTGAGACTCTGTTCCCTTTGTTTTAACTATTAGCACCTGGCTCCTTTATATCCAAGCTAATCTCTACGAAAGGGTATCTTGGCTGTACCTCTGGTTTCCTCTCCTGAAAACACTAATTCTTTTTTTTTTTTTTTTGAGACAGATTTTCGCTCTCGTTACCCAGGCTGGAGTGCAATGGCGCGATCTTGGCTCACCACAACCTCCGCCTCCTGGGTTCAGGCAATTCTCCTGCCTCGGCCTCCTGAGTGGCTGGGATTACAGGCATGCGCCACCATGCCCAACTAATTTTTTGTATTTTTAGTAGAGACAGTGTTTCACCCTGTTGACCAGGATGGTCTCCATCTCTTGGCCTCATGATCCACTCGCCTCGGCCTCCCAAAGTGCTGGGATTACAGGCGTGAGCCACCGCGCCCGGCCGAAAACACTAATTGTTTACCACATAGGGCCGCATATTTTCGAAAAATTTACACTCTATTTCCCCTCTGTTGCATAAGTTAACCTTATGCAATTAGAAGTGGCTACATAGCAGCACAAGACTGTTGATGCTTAGAAATTTCTTCCACCAGATAAAGTAGTCCATTACTCTGCCATTCAGTCTTCCACAAAGCCCTAGGCCACGGACATCATGGGCCCAAGATCTTTGCAACTGTGTAACCGGGTTGAGCTTTGCTCCAGTATCCTGATAAATACTCCTCATTTCCTTCTGAGAATGCGTCAGAATGGCCTCTACTTGTCTATATTTCTAACAGCATTTTGGCCAGAACCACTTAATCTCTAAAAAGCTGCAAACTTTCCTTGTCTTTTTATTTTCTCCTTAGCTTCACAATAATTATCCTTAATGCACACTTCAGGCTAGTAGTTTTCCTAGGCCTTCCTCCAAACTCTTCCAAATCCAGCCCAGTACCCAGTTCCAAGTCACTTCCATATCTTCAGGTATCTTATTGCAACAGCCCACAAAGAGGCTTATTTTGACTGTGGTTCTGAAGGCTGAGAAGTTTGAGAAACACGGTGCCAGCATCTGTTTGAATCCTGATGCTGAGCAAATGCTAGTTCAAAACATGGTGGAGAAGGTCAAAGGGGAAGCAAAACCTGAAGGATATACTGGCTTTATAAGAACCCACTCTCCCATACATGAATTAATTCCTCCAAGAGGTAGTTCAGTCTTGCCAGAGTGAGGACTCACTCCCTAACACAAGAATATTCAAGAAGGATCTGCCTCCATGAACCAAACATCTCCCACTAGGCCTGACCTCCTGACACCACCATATTGGGGATCAAATTTCGGCATAAGTTTTGGTGGGGACAAACAAACCACATTCAAACGATAGTACATCTATTAAGAATTCAGTTGAAAATGGACCTGCAGGGTACACGACATGGGTATGTTTAGCTTTAGTCACAGCTGCTGCACGCAGCGTGGTGGATGGATGTGTTTCATTGCTTGCTTGCTTGTTTTATTTTTGCTCATGGTCTTTTCCCCAATGGAATGTAAGTTTCTTGAGTGCAAGTGCTTTGTTTGTCTTGGTCAAAGCTCTAAAGCATGAATGAGTGAATGAGGAAGCTGTGTCTGAAGAATACAGTGTTCTATCAATTACATTTCTTGAAATCCTGCCATCTAGTCTACTAATTAAATCTATTATCCTACAGAATTTTCCTACTTCCCTGAAATTCACTGTTCTTACATGTAAACTGCAGCTCATAACAAGTTCTACTTCTTGTGTTATGAAGCTGTTAAAGGCTGATGAACCCAGCAAGGCACACACATTTTTAAGTTTTAGATAGAGATTGATGAATGTGATTCTGATTATGACTATGATAATGTTTCTATGATGACAGTCCCACATGGTGAATTGTAATTTTGATCAAGTCACCCTTCTGATGATGAGTGAACTCTGTATAACTGGACACTAACCATGGATTGGCACATGCTTTCTGTCCTCAGTTCCTGGATCAACATGGAACATGAATATTAACTATGACCTAATGCTATTACTGAACCTCGATGATCTCATGAGATATCTGAAAAGCATTTTACTGCCTTCCTAACCCATCCTTCTCCTGTGTGTTTCTCCAGTGTTTTAGAACCCCCTTCCCCTCAGACGTACAGTGTTCTCATGATGTCTTTTCTGGGCAATGTCCTTTGCTTCCATCCATTGATTTTAAGTATCTGATGAATAGTTTTCACTAATGTGTTGTAAACAAACAAAAGATAATACTATACTTTTACTGAAAGTAATAAGCACCCAAGTGTAGTGAATACATTACTACCTGTTTAGGAAGACTACGTTCAATGACTCTTTCTACCAGCTTGCAAATGGAAACACATTTTAGTGCTTATGGAACCCTCTTGCATTTATTCAGAATACATGTGAACACGGCAGGAGAAAGAGAACATATAAGAAGAAAAAGGAGAGAAAGAAAAGAGATCAAAAGAATATGTTTTTTACATTAATTAATTTTTTTCTGCCAAGATGAACGCTCTTTGAGGAGGAAAGCACACTGACACTGTTGTTCCTCTGCCTCCGTAACACACAGCAATCAACACAGAAGATGTCTGAGACCAAATGAGTGGGGGATTTTTGATACAAACAAAGCAAACAATCATTTCTGCAGGGGACACCAATTGGATGTCCTCCAAATCAACTGCATTCTGCCACTATCTACAGTCAAATGCTCTACCGCAAGCTGTACTCCCATGACCATCTGCCACACTCTGTCTGGAGACAGTGTCAGATCCCACAGAGTGAGGGCTCAATCCCATAATACTGCCTTCCATTTCCATTGCCAATCACAAGCCCCAAATTGTCCTGTGCTTTTGACCGACTGATTATAAATTGGGGATCCCACAGCCCTTCCTTGGGTTCAGTTAATTAGTTATAGAGGCTCACAGAACTCAAGGAAAACACTTAACTTATGTTTACCATTTATTATAAATGAAATCATGAAGGATACATATAAACAGCCAGATGAAAAGACACACAGGGTGAGGTCTGGAAGAGCACAAGAGCGTCTGTCTCCGTGGAGTTGTGGCAGGCCACCCTCCAAGCATGTGGGTGGGTTTTTATCCACCCCACTATATGCCTTCATGAGTTTAGCTGTCCAGAAGTCTTCCATACCTTCTCCTTTTATGGAGACTTTATTGAATAGTCATGATTGAAACATGGACAATGGTATAGAAATATGATTGAACAGAAAGAGTACGACCTAATGTTGATAGACCGAGTGGGGACAGCCATGAAGCCCTGTCTGATCAGATTCTTCTTGGCCTCTCTGTACAGCATTCCCTCCTCCAGGGCATGAGAAGAGACCTCTTTCGAAACAGAGGTCTTATGACCTACCATCAGACAAGGTAGTCAGATAGTTTCTTTATGGCCAAAAGTGGGGAAAGATTGGATTATAATTTTAGTTTCTAAGGCTTGCTTTGGGGAGAAAAAGAAGCAGGTGAATATAAGAAAGAAGAAGGTCACAGAGAGAGATTCGGTTTTTTGAGAACTGATTCTGAAGCCTAAAGCACCACAACATTGTAACATGACTATGGAATTATGAACCAGAAACCCTGGACCGAAAACCGACATTGTTACAATGTCACTCCTCCCTTTTCACTTCATCTTGCAGTGAAAGCAAAGTCACGGTCACCACAGAACCTCCCATTTGTCACATGCATGGGAAGGAGTTGACTGTCAAAAGACACTTCCTGACACCCTTTGAGGACCCTTGAACCTCCCCAGTGCCCTCTTCAGAGCTCCAGTCACGTCCTTGTTTCTAAGGCTGTAGATAAGGGGGTTCAGCATGGGCGTGAGAATGGTGTAAAACACAGAGAGGACTTTGTCCTGGGCTGGTGTGTGGTAAGAGTGTGGCAGCATGTAGGTGTACATGGCAGCCCCGTAGAACAAAGACACCACAGTCACGTGGGAGGAACAAGTGGCGAATGCCTTCTTCCTGCCCTCCGCTGAGCTCATGCGGTGAACTGTGGTCAGGATTCGGGCATAGGAAGCGAGGACTACAGAGAAAGGAATCAGCAGCATCAAAACACAGCACACATACATCACTGTCTCGTAGAGGGCTATGTCTGCACATGCCAGCTTCAGGACTGCCGGTGCCTCACAGAAGAAATGGTTAATCTCCCGGGAATTGCAGAAGGAAAAGCTCATGGTGATGGGGGTTAGGAGAAAGCCATCCAAAGAGCCCCCAAACCAAGAACCTGCTATAATCATCCAACAGACCCGGCGGCTCATGAGGACAGGGTATCTCAGAGGGTTGCAGATGGCCACATAGCGGTCATAGGCCATGAGGCCCAGAAGGAAGAATTCAGCTCCCACGAGGGTAAGGTAGAGGAAGTGTTGAGCTGTGCACCCAACAAAGGAAATGGTCTTTTGATCCAGCAGATAATCCACCAGCATCTTAGGCACAATGGTGGAAATGTACATCATGTCAATCAAGGAGAGGTGGCTGAGGAGGAAGTACATGGGGGTATGAAGGTGCAAGTCTGTTTGGATCAGGAAGATCATAACCCCATTGGCCATCAGTGCAGTGAAGAAGATGACAGAGATGACGGCGAAAAGAAGACCTGAGGTTTCCTTTCTGTTGAACAGCCCCATGAAAGTGAAGTCTGTAGAGGATGTGTTATACCCCTCCATTGATCCTGCAATGGTGCTCATAGAAGGCAGCGTCTTCAAATGAGACGACAGCATTCCCAGGGCATTAAAATAACAACATATTAATTAATTGTTAGGCAGCAAACTTTTAAAAGTGGGAAGAAAACATTTAAAAAATAGCAATCTTGGCATATTGGGACTGACATCTAGCATTTAATCTATTCCAGAAGGTTTTTAAATAAAATTATTAATCGATAATTGTTTAAATACATTGGAGAAGATGATATCAAGGAGTTGGGGACAGATAGCATGGGGAGAAACGCCAGATATAGGTGAAGGGGAGGAAGGCAGCAAATCATGCATGCAACAATCTTGCATGTTCTTCACATGTACCCCAAAATCTAAAATGCAACAACAAAAAAACCAGATGATAGCATATTACAGTGATATATGTGACAGTGCCTACGTGTGCTTAGGGTGCTACACAGCAGTTAAACTTACCACGGGCTGGGGTGTGTGTGTGTGTGTGTCTGTCTGTCTGTCTGTACCACCTTAGATGCTTTTCAATTTGTATTATTACTTAAGGCATCTTTGAATGGTCAGCATCACCACCACCTTCAAAACCTCTTTGATGCTGGCTGTGAGTAGCTTATGTCTTCTATTTAGCCACAAGTATGGGTTATCTACCGTTTGGATCAAAAGTCACTGTCTACATTATGAGAGTATACTTGGTGTCCACTTATTCATGTTCCAGACAAATTATAAGGGATGAAATTAAAAGGGCAACAGAAACTCGATGAAAACTACTCTTGCAAACATAAAAATTATTCTCAATACAAGAGTGATTCAGTGTTCTAGAATTTTATTTATTTTTAATTTTAAGATGATGAGGAATTCGCATTAGGATTATGATTGAAACCAGTATTAGCAATTGCAGTTCAGAGGAAACAACACAGGGACATCAACTCTATAACTCACTGATTGTTTTTGGAAATTAGAATTTTTCAGAGTTCTTAGTAATGAAGAAAACAGAGTAACTGTTTTTTATACAATTTCAGGTTACAGTAAAGAAATGAATATCCCCAACAAACTTCATGAAAGTAAAGGATGATTTTTCATGTGTTTGAAGGCTAAATGTATTCCAAGAAAGACATTTTACCAAACTATTTGGGATTAAAATTGATCAAACTGGTCTAATGCTCCTCTAAATATTCTAAAAGTACAAACATTTGAGTCAATAAACCAGAAAAAGAAATCGCTTTTGAGAATAATGATGATGACATCGTGTAGTTTACTTTTGCAAAGTGTCGTGCTAAGAAGTGCTTTGTATGTATTGACTCACTGATCTTTACAATAAAACTAAGAAGTGAGGAGCTGTAAAACTCCCTTTCACCAATACAGAATTGAGGGTAATGTGTTGGTTTTCACAGGGTCAGTTAGTGTGATGAGCATTTGGACTACATAGTCTTAATTCATTGGTTGTTCATACACACGGCATGTGTACACAGGAAGCACAGCTAGACATTTACTGTAATAAATGTAGTAAAATAAAATGTACCATGTGTACACAGGAATAACAGCTAGACATTTACTGTGATAAATATAATAAATGTAGTAAAATAAAATGTACCAACCATGTGAATCTGCTAAATTGTTAACAATGTGTAATAATTAATGTGACTACTGATAATTAGTCATAATTGAGAGTGGATTACATAAATTCTTATGATCGGGATTGCTGTTTTATGGACATAAACTATGTATATAGATGTATGCACATATATAAAAATGTACACATTATACACAGGTATATTATATGCATATTATGCATATGTATATTTTGCCAATTCAGAATCTTCAGTGTCAGGTTTTGTACATTTCTCTGATACTATGTACAATGTCATAATTATTTACACTCTACCTCATTTTACTTTTACTTTTTCTAGGTTTCATTAACGGAGCCCCTTAAAAAATACATTTAAAGGGAAACTGCTGTCCACTTTATGTCATAGTGTTAATATTAGCAGTATTTCAACTACTTCCACACTTCCTGCATTTTGGGCTTGACTTTTATTGTGCTATACGACACCAGAAACAGAGAAAATCATGTGCTGCTTCACAAAGTCAGATAGCACTCTCTGCTCTCTGTTCATGCTTACTCCCGTTTTACACACAAACACACAAACACACACACACACACGCAATAGCACAGGGACATACATATTGAGCTATAACTCACTGATATTTTTCAAAATTAGAATTTTTCCATAACTGTGGTAATTAAGAAAAACTGAGTTTCTGTTTTTTACAGTTTCGGGTTACAATAAAAAATATCCACCACAAACTTCAAGAACATAAAGGATGATTTTTTTTATCCATTATATAAATACGCATATACATTCATAATCTCCTCCCATGTATATGTATATATATATATGTATATGTATATGTATATGTATATGTATATGTATATGTATATGTATATGTATATGTATATAATTATTCTGTGGTCCTAGGTTTTTCTAAGGCCAGCTAGCCCTGTAGTCCTAGCAACACAAAAGTAAATTCTAAAGTGGACTCCATTTCGCAGCCAACTGGCCTTATTTTTCCTATCTGCACATGAAAGATCTAATTTACCAGAGAGCAAGGCCTCCTTGAAGTAAATTATGATTCTAAGTAAAATGTTTTGTTAAATTTATTGTCTGCTCTCTCACTAGAGTGAGCACAGTAAGTACCTATACTTACTGGATTTCTCCTGGGCATAGATCATACAGCTTTGCTGTGGTTTAATACACATAGAAATAATCGGAAAATGTTTGGAATGATTATCTGACTTTATAGAGGCATTTGCTTCTGAAATGTTAAGACGACAGGCAGTAAAACAAAATTTAGAATTAAATGAATGGAGTTCTTCCTCTGGTCGTGGCATTAGTTAATTCTGTGACCTTGGATTCTCTTCCCAAACACTCTGAGCCTCAGTATCTGTTTATATTAATGGAGATAATAAAACATTCAGGGTTACTTTAAGAATCAAATAAGACATTTATAGTAACTGGCAAAAATACTTTATAGAATACAAAGTAAAATGGCAGTGTTAAAAAATATATGCAAATTATTTCAAAACTGTTGGTGAGTGGTTATGAATTCTCAATCTGTCATTTAAGCAATGTACATATTCAACTAAAATTTATGAATTTGAATTGAAAATACCTCTTGGTCTTCAGAAAAGGTCTGTAAACACAGGCACTCCCAGGGAAGTTACATCAGCAGCTAAATTCTGTCCTTTCCTCCAGAGATCCTTTGACTTGAAAGAAATGTTATTTACTAGAACTTCTCAGGAAAAGGAGTGCATTGCAGTTAAGCTTGCAGAAAAGCTAAATTTCTTTGAGGAGCAGAAGTATGCTTGGCCTGCAAATTTTGAGAAAATTAGAAAAAAAGTTAATGGATAAAATAGACATGATTTTATTGGAGAAAACTGTTAAGCTTACTTAAACTATTTTTTCTTGCACAATACCACACACCAAGAGATAAATCAATGCATTTACGTTATCATGGCGTTTGTAAATATTCTCCGCTATTTTATAAGGAGTACATTTGGTTGAGTAGGGATTGCCACAAAGGTTTTCCTCCCACGTCACTACAGTTTGAAGTTAGGACACAAGGCTTGCCGGGACTGTGAGGATCTCCAAGCGTGTCCTTTAAATCGAGTGACAAGATAATGTTGAAGTTAAGTTGCAGCCTTTGCCTGCTTCCACATGACCACTGGTGACGTTTCTGCCAAAGAAAACAGCATGCTCCATGCTCCTTCAGCGCAGCCTTGTTGTTAGGAAGCTCTGGGTTAACTGAGATTAAAGCTACTTCATGAAATTTCCTTCCCTGCCCTCTGAATCTGCTTGGAGCCGGTTTTCTCTCCTTGCAACATTCAACATTTCATAATGTGAATATGACTACAAGGTTTTCCTTCCTCCTTCTCTACACCAGTTATGCTTCTCCAATTCTTTTATGCATTCATGTATGATTTTTTCCAAAATACCTCAGTTTTTGCAATGCTCATTTTAGAATGTAATACCTTAATTTTAACAGATTATTCTAGGTGCAGGTTTTCCTGTATAGAATACACTGGCAATATTATTTTTCTGTTGTGAGTCCAGACACATCACACTATTGACTCTCTATATTCATTAAAACTTACAGTTATATGTTCATATGAGAAGTTCTTAAGACAGGTCAATACAGTGTTGTGCAGTTTTTGAAACTGAGTACAAAAATATATCTTCTTAGGTTTTCTCTGTGTTCCTAAATTGTTTAGTGTCTCAAAAAGTTGGAATCATTAAGAATGAACTCATGTTGAAATAATGATCGTACGATTATTAGATAATAAAGTGCTATTGTACTCTGACAATTTTCCAATAATTTAGAACCACAGTCCTCAACTCACATACCCCTCCTGACAAGACCCGTAAAGAGACTACACATTAGAATAAACCCCTCAACAAGCAAGACCTGTTAGTTCTGAGGAGAGTAATTCACAAGCACTAAAAAAATGCTTGCGAATTACTGGCAAAGGGGATCTGAGAAATCCAGGTATCTGCACATTCTTTGACATCATTGTGGAAGAAATGGTTTTTAAAATGCTTGCACCTTTGACAGTTAAGCAATGTGTCTGTGTTTGGAATCAGAAGCCTGTAGGAATCTGCCTTATGTCAGCTGCGTCTCTGAGGAAAGCATTTTTTTTTGAGATGGAGTGTTGCTCTCTTGCCTAGGATGGAGTGCAGTGACGTGATCCCGGCTCACTGCAACCTTTGCCCCCAGGTTAAAGCAATTCTCCTCCCTCAGCCTTCCCAGTAGCTGCGATTACAGGCTCCTGCCACCACACGCGGCTAATTTTTTGTGTTTTCAGTAGAGACGGGGCTTCACCATGTTGGCCAGGCTGGTCTCAAATTCCTGACCTTGTGATCCGCCCACCTCAGCCTCCCAAAGCACTGAGATTACAGGCATGAGCCACTGCACCTGGACTAAGCAAGTATCTCCAATCATCAGTGTTCTTATTTGTAAAATGAGGGCAGGAATACAAAGACAATGCACTATTCAGAGAATCAGGAAGCCAGGCTCATAGTCTGCACTTTAGAAAGTAAGAGTAGTTACACGTTTCTCCTCAGGGCTTCTGTGCCTTTCAAATAGGATTGACCTTATCCTATCTAATTCATAAGACTAAGGTTTAGTTCAATTATTTTTTTAAAAAATCCAGCAGCAAATGTTTAAGAAACATTCTTTGCACTGTTACACTTAATAGCAACCTTATACCTGAGATTTACAACACCCACGCCATATAATTCCCACAGATAATCAAACAGGCAGTCTTCTCAGTGCACTTGCATTTGGCATGGGGGAATGGGACAGTCGTTCTTCATCAAACTTGAACCTGAGATTTCCAGCCCGGGGGTTGCAGACAACTTTGCCTTAATTTTCTTAGGATCAGTTTATGTAAATCTTGTTTGTCATATAAAGAATGCAAATTCAGTCAGACCACAATGAAATGTTCTGGAAACCCAGAATTTGCATATGCACAAAATATTTAAAGTGCTACTATGAGAAAGGGCCAGTCTAGGTGCTCATTAGCATTTAGCTTCTCACGTGAAATTCCTCCATAATTCCAGAAGACCTGGGTTTCCGTTAAGGAAAGAGGAAGAGTGGAACAAACGAAGAGTGAGTCTAAGTAGAGCAGAAGCTCCTGGATGATCCACTGTCTTGCCTAATTTTACTCAAGGATTTTGCATCATTTAGACAAAACCTTAAACTATTAAACCCAATTATTTAATTTTCAAAAAGCTTTCTAAAGTAATGTATTAATTTTTTCTATATGAGTTCACATTTCTCATGTCTTTTCTCATCCAAGCAATCTGAATGCCATCTATTCAAAGCAGCATACCACATGTCAAGGAATAGAATATACATAATTTTCATTTTTTAAATTATTATTATTTTATTGAGATGGAGTCTTACTCTGTCACCCAGGCTGGCGTGCAGTAGGATGATCTTGGCTCACTGCAACCTCTGCCTTCTGGGTTCAAGTGATTCTCCTGCCTCAGCCTCCCAAGTAGCTGGGACTACAAGTGCATACCACTATGCCCAGTGAATTTTTGCATTTTTAGTAGAGCTGGTGTTTTGCCATGTTGGCCAGGCTGGTCTCACACTCCTGACCTCAGGTAATCCACATGTTTCAGTCTTCCACAGTGCTGAGATTATTGACATGAGCTACTATGTCCTGCCAGAATATACATCATTTTCATAAAAAGTATTCAAATGTCTAACTTTACCCTAAACTGTATTCCAACAAAAGATGATTATCTGTCACTTACAGAGAGCTCAATCTCTCAGGGTAGCCACTCAGAGTACTAGATAGAAAAGGTTATGTACAATTTAGTAAATCAAAAACTTGCCGATAAATTACAAGAACATTATGTAACTAAAAATGACAGAGAACAAACAGAGCCTTTTTAGAAGGTCGAAGGTGATCTGTTGCTAGAAGGAAAAATGATTACATTTAGTAGACTTAATTTCTCATCTAGCTTATACAAGCAGAAAACACACAAAGCAATTCATTGTCATGGGTATCCACAACAGAAAAACCTTCAACATCAAGGTCACCTGGATGTCAATGTGCTGTCAGCATGTTACCCCTGAAGATCCAGTCCACACAGATTTCTAATTTGGATTTATGAACTTGGCATGCCTGAAGGTATCCTTAGCAGCTGATGATGGAGTTAGGACAAAGAGACATGCAGCAAATTTACTAGGAACTTTTTTTTGTCATATAACTCTGCAGAAGGAAGTATTATTAAAACAAACACATAAAAAATGCCACCTTAGAAATCCTTGGAACAATTTGCATTGCCAAGACAAATTGCATAAATTCTCCAGCCTTCTAGAAGCGTGTAATAATGCCTGTTTATCTTTACAGGGAAATATTTAGCAACTAAAGAGGGATAATGGCTCTGAAAAACTAAACATGCAAGAAGAAAGCAGCAGACCAGTGAAGAACACTGAATTAGTCTCGCTGTTCTGCTTTTGAGAACCCTGGTGTGAGGAGGGAGTGCCCAGATTGAGAAGAGGCATGAGTTTACATAGTTTTCTTTGAAGGACCTGGAATGAAGTGGTCCGGGAAAGAGCAAGTTTCTTCTTTTTGGATCTCAGGAGACTCTAATGAGACAGACTTGTTACAGCTAATGAGAAGTGTATTGATGAGGTGGAAAAGAGTAAACATTTAGGTCACATGGGCTTTGAGGAAGTGTTTCTACTCCTGTGCTTCACAGTGTAAGACTGATTTCCTCAGTGTTTCATCAGAAATTTCTGCCAGCAGCTCTTTCTCACAGAGAAATGTGGGAATGAATGGGAAGAGCCATTAAAAAGATACAAAATATCTTTATTTCTATTATATTTTAGTAACATAACATCTGTTATGTTTGTTGGAAGTTTAATAGTTATTATTTTATTTAAGTATGAAGGTAATGAATATCCATTGGGAAAACATAAAAAAGTGCTTGATACTATAATACCAGAGAGGGTTATCAAAAACATATAGAGATGATTATCCTTACTAAATTGCATTTATACTATATGTGTTGGTTTGTATGTATGCTTGTGGGTGTGTATGTGTGTATATGCCAGTAAACTACCTCCTCCATTTTGAGCACATAAAAACCCCAGACTCAGTCAGACTCACACAGTTGTTCAGACGCCTGCAAAGGAAAGCAACCCACTATGGGTCTCCTCTCCACTGAGAGCTGGATATTTGTCATAATGATCTGCCTGCAGAAAGGAGACCCAATTTGCATCTCCTGAGAGCTGTTGTATTGCTCAATAAAACTCCTCTCAGCCTTGCTCACTCTCCAGTGAACTCAAGGACCAAGGTCCTGACAAGAACTCAGGACCAATGAATGGTGCAACTGAAAGATCTGTAACACAAATATGGCTGAAACATGACTTCCCCACTGCCTTGCTCACCATGTTGTGGGCAACGAGAAAGAGAGAAGAGCTGCAGCCTTCTAGAAGCCCAAACGTAGGGGGCTCCCTAAGCCAGGGCTGTGACACCCTTTTTGGGGCTATGCAGTTCCTGGTGTCTTTAATCTTCCGGGCACCACCACATTGCCCTGTTCTATACATGAGTGCCCACAGTGGAAGCTGCTTGTGGTACATCTGCTCCAGCCACATCCTTGCATGAAGCTGCCCTCCACTGCAGCAGCCAGCATGCCTGGCTATGTGCAGCAGCCAGACCCTGCACTTGATCACTCACACACCCCTCACCACTCTCTGCCTGGCTTGCCCTTGGCAGGCTTGGGATCTGGGCCAGTAGTGAAGCCTGCCAGTTCAAGAGGGCAGAACGAGCCCAGTGGGCACAAGCAAAACTTGGACAAAGATGCCACTGGCCACAGAGGTTTTCAGCGGGCAAAGTGACATTCTAAGAATCCTGTGACAATATCATACCAGTCAGAATGGCTCTTGATAAAAAGTCAATAAACAGTAGATGCTAACAAGGCTGCAGAGAAAAGGGAATCTTACACACTGCTGGTGGGAATGTAAGTTAGTTGAGTCATTGTGGAAAGCAGTTTGTAGATTTTCAAAGAACTTAAAACAGCTACCATTCAATCCAGCAATCTCATTACTGGGTTTATACTCAAAAGAAAACAGATCATTTTACCAAAAAGACACATGCCCTCATTTGTTTATTGTTACACTATTTCTAATAGTGAAGACATAGAGTCAACCCAGGTGCCCATTAATGGTAGATTGGATAATAAAAATGTGGTACATACACATCATGGAATAGTACACAGCCATAAAAAAGAAGGAAGTCACATCCTTCACAACAACAAGAATGGAGCTAAAGGCCATAATTCTAAGTGAATTAATGTAGGAACACAAAACCAAATACCACATGTTCTTACTCATACATGGAAGGTGAACACCAGCATCCAGACACAAACATGAGAACAGTGGACACTGGACTTATTGATAGGGAAGCAAGAACATCAGGGGTCAAAAATCCACCATACTGAGCACGACGCTCACCTCCTGAGTGCAATCTACCCATGGAAAAATCAGTAGATAGACTCCCTCTACCTGAAATAAAAGTTAAAAAATTACCCAAGGATTTTATTTTCTTTTCCATTTCCAACATTATTGATGTATAATTTACAGACAAAAAGCTGAGTGTAATTAATGTGTACAAGTTGATAGTTCGGATATACACACACCTTTATGTTACCATCTCGACAATGAAGGTAATAAGCATGCCCGTCATTGCCAGCAGGACAGAAAAACTCAGATAATCACCATGATCCAAAGCAGTTCTTTATGCACTGTCTTGCTACTTCCAAATGGCAGAGGCATGCTAGAAGCATCTCATTCACCATCTGCCAGAAATAAAATTCAAGATGTTTTCAGTTTGTTGATATTTACTCCTTTATAAATTGTCCATTTTATTGGCCCTTATTTATTTGGAATGTCAAATTTTCATTTATTTAGCCTTTCACTTTCATATTAAAATATGAATAGCTGTATGCCATGCCTGTTTACACAGTTTGCATTTTTTCTATTTCACTTTGTTCATGGCTTTTTTGTTATACAATAATTTTTAAATTTAAATTAAATTAATGTTGGTGTAAAACACACCATTACTTCTGTAGTTTCTTTCACTTCCACTTTACTTAGAAAGTTCTCTAGTGTCTTAAAACATTAAAAATTTTACTTTTGTTAGTTTTCATTTTTTATCTTTTCATTTAATAGTCTGAAATGTGTGATTATGGAGCAGTGATTTTTTACTCTATTATCTTTGAAGAATGACGCAATATCATAACAAATTATTGACAAGTTTTTTCTTTACTTGATGAATTTCAACAGTTATTATTTACATATATTGACTGCTTCTATTTATGAAGGACTCTACTGTGCTCTATTGACCCTTTTAATTCCTAAAACTATATCTGTTTCCATTATTTTAACATATTATTTTTGGTGTGTGTCAAAGAAAATGGTCTTTCATCTTCTTTTACAAAACTGCTTTATAAATATTTACCCATTTATTTAGGAAAGAAAAACAACTGTAGAACTGCATTGTTATGTTTAAAAACAGAAGCAAAATCATTAGAGTTTTCACTGGAATAGTATTAATTAACCTTATAATTTGTTTGAAGAGTATTAGCATCCTCACATGCCAATCTAGGAGTATGCTAGACCTTTGATTTACTTAAGTATTCAGTTAGTTTTCTTTAGCAAAAGTTACAATTTGTGTCTGGTGTGTGGAAACCCGGTGTGTGTGTGTGTGTGTGTGTGTGTGTGTGTGTGTTCTGTACATTTTTCACTATATTGTTTGTATATTTCTCATTAAATTTATTCCTACATATTCTATTGGTTTTTCGTATTTATCAATGCTTGTTTCTGGTAAACTGAAAGACTGCTGGTTTTTAACCACTATTTTTAAAAAATGTTGCCAAACTACAACCTCTAAACAGTACATAATTTGGGGGAGAATCACTTTGCGTTTATACAGGCATCAAATGCACATGTATTCTATCTCCCATATTCTAATGCTTTGAGATTTTAAACTTGGAACTCCATTGTCTAAAATTTCCAAAAATGATGTCAACCAACATGGGTAGAAATGGGACTTTGTAGGGCTTTAAGAATCATGTGAAAAGTGCTACATCATTATACGTAGATCTTTCCGTAATTTCAGGAAGATACAGTTCATCATGCTGAGGAATTATCTTTCTACAATTGGGCATTATCTAAGGTTTCCTATCAGCAATGATTCCTGAATTGAATCTGTTGGCAATCACTTTTTTACAACATGTGTGCATGCGTGTGTGTGTTTTGTGTTTTTTTTCTTTGCGATGGTCACTTGAGTGTGGCCTCCAGAGGATACACAGGAGAAGCTCGGGAAAACACAAAGTTTATTAATTCATTTTATTTATTACTTTGGATATCAGTAGGCTTTGTGCTACAGGGTGCTCACTAGTTGCCTGGAAACTGTCCCTGTGGCAGCCCAGGTCTCACTAACGCAGGCCTCCCCAACAACTGTTTCAGTACTGAGTGATTAAGTTAAATATTAAAAGCTAAAAACAAACAAACAAACAAACAAACAAACAAACAAACAAAAACCCAACAGTGCTCAACAAAAGCCACCAAGAGTTTTGCCTGGGTCTTTCCTGGGCCTTAAAGCATGACAAGATAATGAAGGAATTCTTAGCAGTACCATTTAGGATTAAACAAGTTTCGCTGAGGGGGTCTGAAGAAACTCCCCAGACCTCTGTGATTTAGGGGGAGACAAGATAAGGGTAATCACCCCAGGCCCTGGACTTACTCAGATGAAGAAAATTTCCTGGCCAGGGACAGTGGCTCACACCTGTAATCCCAGCACTTCGGAAGGCCAAGGTGGGCAGATAACCTGAGAGGTCGGGGGTTTGAGACCAGCCTGATCAACATGGAGAAACCCTGTTTTTACTAAAAATACAGTAATAGCTGGACATGGTGACATATGCTTCTAATCCCAGGTTCTTGGGGAGGGGCTGAGGCAGGAGAATCACTTGAACCTGGGAGGCGAAGGTTGCGTGCCACCGCACTCCAGCCTGGCCTGGGCAACATGAGTGAAACTTTGTCTCAAAAAAAAAAAGAAAAGAAAAAAATTCCTGAGGCTCCAGAAGAAGCAGGACTCAGTTATAGATTAGTTGTAGATTAACTTGAAGACCTTAGTTATAGATTTAAAGAAGTTAATCAATTATATCTTTAGAGGAATGAACACTTACACGTAGACATATAGCTTAGAAGGTATATACTCTACTGAAAACTTTGTAATTTTGAATTGGTCTGGTGATAATTTCCAGGCCTTCTCCTGGTAACAGCTTGCAAAAATGAAAACTCTTCTTTCCAGTTCATCTGGATCTTGTTATTGGGTCACAAGAAACAGCAGCCTGACTCCCAGTTTGGTCCGGGATTAGCTCTGGGATGACTGAAGCTGAGAAATGTTGCCCCTTTGGGTGTATGGGCCAGAGAGAGGAGGTGTGACTCTTGACTGGATACTTTGCACATCAAAGACGTGCTGCAGGAGGAAAGTCGCGGTAGACACCTGAAGCAGAACAGCTGAATTCTGTGTCAATGCTGCCATTGACAGGGTCACCCTAAGCCAGGACATCTCTCTGGAATTCTGTTTCCTCAACTCTGCAATTGTTGTTTTCAACAATCAGTGCTCACAAATACACAGCATTTGACCTGGTACCCCATGCCCTAGAACATCCTGAGGAACCCACCTGAGTGATTATATCACTCTTCCCACAGGGCCTACATGCGACCTCAGAAAAATCCTCAGCACAGCAGTCCAGACACCCAGCAGTGATCTTTGCAACTGGCATGTACCAAAAACTCATCAGTCTGACGAAACTCCCTTGACTTCTCCTCCTGCATTAATAATTCTCCACATTTCACGTGAGCATCACTATAGAGTGTCTGATGTTTGTCAGGCCCTTGGATAGATCCTGGAAGTCACCAGGTTCCTGTGTCTCTCTGGTCCCCGGTCGTTCCACCTAGATGCCTTCCCATGGACAGTCCTGCAGTTTTTAATGTAAAACCGTGACTTCTTGAGAACACCAATTCATATCAAAATCATCTATGTGCTACATAATGACTACATATTTTTAGAGTCTAGTAATAAAGCGACACGTATTTATGACACTGTGAATTTCAGAATAGTGACAAAAACCTTTAGAAATGTTGCTCGTGTTCTTCCTCAAGTTTCCAAAAGGGTTGTGCATGACTTGATTGCTGCTGTGTTAATTTTTTTCTGAGGGAATCAACAACCGTATCTAGGAGAGTGTTCTCTATCCACTTAAGTAGAAACTCAGGCTAAGGCAACAGAGTCATCCAAATGGTAGATGGAGTTACTGTGAGGGCTAAAAGACAAATCAATCTCTCTTCTAGCCATTATTAATTCTTCTTTGGGCACAAACTATGCATTTTGCTAGCCGGTTTCAACCATGGGAAGCACAAGGTTCTAAAGAGTTTCCCACAGAGCCAAGCTGAGTTTTGAACTGATTTTCCTGAAGGCAGGGCCAGATGGATCACAAGTGGCTTCACATTCCATTAAAGGCTAAATATCTCAGGAACTTGAGATGAAATTCCAAATGATGGCTAATGATAATCAAATTCCTTAAAAAAATTCGCTTACTCTAAAAAGGCCTTCTCCTGCAGCAGCATCCCTCTTTCAATAGGTTTTATAAGTCTTCTGGTTTGAGGGAATATAGACATTTTCCCCCCTTCCATATCCAAATGATACATTTCCAGCCTTTTCTCATAGATGCAGAAGGGGAAAGGAAAGCTAACTTGGAATGCAGAGTTCCTAGGCTGTACTACCATATGCCACAAACAAACTTAAAACTAATTAATATTTGGCCTATGTTCCTCTGACTAACTTTCCAGGAAATACGGGCCTCACTGCTCCTGCATTTTCAAAAGAATATATAATCAAACTCCCCAACCAAGACCAATTCGATTAACAAACTCTTATTGTTTCACACCAACCCCCATCCTAACTTCTACAAACACCATAATTCTTTGAGGAGAACTTCACATGATTTATTGACTGAAATCCACTAAAGAAATATAGTATCAGAGAGTTACATAATTGTTTGAAAACTGTTTCAAAATGAAATTTTGTATTTTAGAACAAAGAGGTTTACAAACAAAATTGAACTAATAGTTGAGAGAATTTTCAGGTATCCCCTCTCTTTTCCCTATTGCTAATTCTGGCATTAGCGTAGTACATGTGTTACAATAGACAAACCCGTTTTGATGCATTATTATTAACTAGAGTTTATCCTTTACTAAGGGATGAGTCTTTCTGCTCTAGATTTGAATTTTCTTCCCACAAATGCATACTACCCTGTAACATAACGTTATATAACGTTAGTTCCTGTGTCCTGTGGGATAGTCTCACTGCTTTATCAGTCCTCCCGGCTCAGTCTGTCCGTTCATCCCTCCCTCTCGTCCCTTGCAGCACTTTCTTTTCCTGTCTCCACAGTTTGGTTTTTGCAGAATGTCATGCATCTGGACTCACACAGTATGTAGTCTTTTCAGATTGGCTTCTTTCGCTAAACAATATGCATTTAAGTTGCCTCCATGTCTTCTAATGGCTTGATATCCCACTGTATCCATTGAACTTCTGATATCCCACTGTATCCATTGAACTTCTGATATCCCACTGTATCCATTGAACTTCTGATATCCCACTGTATCCATTGAACTTCTGAAGGACATCCTGATTAAGTCTATGTTTTGGAATTTATGAACAATCAACTACGAATATAAGTTTCCAAATCAGCGGAGTTAATACCAAGAAGCACAATTACCACACCAGATGGTAAGATTATGTTTAATTTTGAATGAAACCGTCGAACTGTATTCCACAGTGGCTGCACCAAGAGGATATGCTCTTGTGTGTAAGGGATCGATAGAAATGGAAGACCTTGTAAAACGTGAATACAAAGGCAACTACCTTTTCAAAGAATAGCTGAAATAATGACTAGCATTTATAAGGTTTTATTAATTAATCAATTTACTTGATTTTAAAATCTTGCAAGAAAAAAATGTATCTATTAAATCAAATTTTAAAAAAGAGGAAGTTGGGCCTCAGAAGCATTGCATGATTGACAGAAATTCACATGGTGTTTATGTGGAGCTGAAGCTGATGCCCAGTTCTTATGGGCCAGCCCCTCCTTCTCTTCTGATCTATTGCGTTTTTTGTATCTCAACATATTCTGGGTTAGAAATGCTCCCTCATATTATCTGACACGTAGAGTTGTCCAAGACAGTCTGACAAGATTGAGGAGGTGCGGAACCTTCAGTTAAAGAGCTTTGGATAAGCTGTTCCTGGATTACACTGATCACTCTGCTCAGTTAGGCAAGACCAGGTCTATTTTCTTGATCAAGTGCTCAGCCTAACCCCAAGGTGGGCTCTTCTATTTGGCTAAATATTTTGTCAAATACCCAGCAGCTCTTTTCAGGACAAAAGGAGGTGTGGCTATGTTCAGTTCACCCACCATCTCCTGTGTCTGCAGAACATCACTGAACACAGCCTGGATTTTGGCGAAGCAATGACAGCACAGAGCCTGGACCTCAGCCTGTAGAGGTGGCCTGAGGGGCTTGGGCTGTGGTCCTGGTCTTTACTGCTGTGTCTACCATTTAGGACAAATGTTTTTCTCCAGTTCTTAGCTACCTAAAAAGAAATCATACTAAGGGTATAGAGCACCCTTGACATAGCCAACTCCATCTTAGAAAAAGACTCCATTTTATCCTTCATAGAGCACTTTTCCAACCAGGATGAGATGTGTTATCTACTAAACAAATTTAAAAGAAGGCTGAATCCAACCAGATAAGGACTCAAACAAGCACAGTCTTCCATGATCTGTTTTCTTGGGAGGACTCCGTAACTATGAAAGGACAGGCCTTCAGCAGCTTAAAAGAGCTTGTTAATGGCACCATCTTGCAGTCACTTGGCATCTGCTGCCAAATTCTCTCCCACCTCAACGACTCCTGCAAGACCAAGGGACCCTCGGCCTTGACCAGGACAACTTTGGTTTTCTCTCCCCAGGACTGGTTTGTGATCCTTTCTCCTACCTCTTTTCCTTCTTGTGTTAAGTGTTTGTTTGTTGTGAAATGGTAAACTATAACATTTACATATCAATTAGATATACTATTATGTATGGTTTGCAATATTGACTGATGATGCTGTGGCTTCAGTCAGTCCTGCGGCTGTGACTACCCAGTGAACGGGAAGCACTAAGGAGAGTCGCCCCCTTGGGAACTCCATGTAGCTCATGGCAGCTTTTGTGATTGAAATGGAGTCAATAAAATCCTGACACTGTGGAAAGACAGAAGCATTCGTGGTCCTGTTTATTTCTAAACTTGCACTGCTCCTGACACTAAGTCATTTGCAAAGGGTTTTCGGTTTTAACTTTCAAATGAAAAGCTGGGTATTTCCTTCCCACTTTGTAATGTTACCCAATGCAACAACCAGTGCTATAGAGAAGGGAAGATGTGCTGCCCCTATTTATTTGGAAGAAAAAAAGTTGGTAGAAATAGCTCCAACAACGGTAACATCTACACAGGGATCCCAGAAGTCTAAAAATGCAAATGAATTGGAGAAGAAGCTGAAAAGGTGATTACAGAAACTGCTAGTTAATAGGGAATTTTTTTCTCAACTACCTTTCGCTGTGTCTTCCAATGTAACAATTAGTTACTGTTTTGAAAAACAACATTACAGACTCTGGCATTTCCACAAAACACATGACTCATTTTTTAGCTCCAAATTTAGATAAAGGAGTGTTTTCAGTTGTTACTCAAGGAAGAGATATTTGGATTTTCTAAATCTTGGTGTAAGTCTATGTAGGTTTCTTTTACAGTTTTATGACAATTTAGTCTCTTTCTAATGTCTTTCAAACTCTGGCATCCCTACACCTTTGATAAGTCAACTGATGGACTGTTTAAACAATGCAGTCAAAATCACCAGTTCTTATGGGGCCATTGAAGATGGCAGAATATATAATGTTAACTCAACATTCTGGGGAATTCAGATACATAAGCCACAATCAGAGAAGTGATATGAGAGAAGAATCGGGATCAGTAAAAACAAAAAAAGAAGAAACCCAAGTAGTGTTTCTAGAACTCGGGCATTATTTGTGTGTGACTGTCACAGCAACCTCATGTTTCTGATGGAAGTACTGCTGATACCCCATTCGGCATAGCTGACTTTGGTGGTCCCTGCCAGCACTGTCCGTGTCATCCATGATGCCACGCCACACATGCCTGGACAGGATGTGGGGGTTTCAAACTACCAGAATTCTGTCCTCCTCACACCAGAGGTCCCTCAACATCTCGCCATAACTCTCTTCAAGGCACGTATCACATCCCTGTTCCTCAGACTGTAGATGAGAGGGTTTAATAAGGGGGTGAGGATGGTGTAAAAGCCAGAGAAGACCTTATCTTTGAGTGGGGTGTGATAGGATTCGGGAAGCATATATGTATACAAAGCAGCCCCATAGAACAATGTCACCACCATCATGTGTGAGGAGCAGGTGGCCAAGGCCTTCTTCCTCCCTTCAGCTGACGTCATCTGATGCACGGTGCTGAGAATCCTGGTGTAGGATGCAGTCACCACTGAGAAGGGGATCAGCAGCATTGCCACACAGCACATGTACATCACCGTTTCATAGGCAGCTTTGTCCCCACAGGTCAGCCTCAGCATGGTGGGTGCCTCACAGAAAAAGTGATTGATTCAGTGAGAGGCACAGAATGGGAGGCTCATGGTAATGGGGGTGAGGAGAAAACTGTCCAGAGCCCCGCCGAACCAAGAGCTGGCCAGGATCATCCAGCAGACCCGCTGGCTGACGAGGAAAGGATAGCGCAGTGGGTTGCAGATGGCCACGTAGCGGTCATAGGCCATGAGCCCCAGCAGGAAGAATTCAGCCCCCACGAAGCCCATGTAGAGAAAGCACTGAGCAGTGCAGGCGGTGAAAGAGATGGTCCTCTCACCTACAAGATAATCCACCAGCATCTTGGGCACAATGGTGGAGATGCATAAGGTGTCGATGAGGGAGAGGTGGCTGAGGAGGAAGTACATGGGGGTGTGGAGATGTGGGTCGATGTGAATCAGGAAGATCATGACTCCATTAGCTATCACGGCCATGAAGAAGATGGCACAAATGACACCGAAAAAGAAGCCTGAGCCTTTATTGTGAGCGAAGAGCCCCAGGAGGGTAAAGCCACTGGACAAGGTCTCGTTTCCATTCATGGCACTGAGTTTGACCTGGAGGCAGAAGAAGACAAGCAGGGTCAACGAAAATCACAGAAGGTAAATCACTTTGACGTGTCTGCGTAAACATTACTAGATTACATTTGTTATATAACTAATAACATTTTTTTTGATGCGGTAGATTTGTAGCTCCTTTTTTCTTGGCTATTTCTTTTTGATGAAGAATAATTTCAAAGTTAGGACCGTATGGCATAAAAATGAATGAATGTTTGACGACGGAGGCTTGGCTTCAGCAAGTTTCATTATGACTGAAGAACACCTGGGCCCTAGACAGGACCCTTCATTTGGAGTTGGCTCCATTTATTTAAAATGTGGGTACAACTGCAAGACAATTGATCCAATCAACTCAAACGACCCAATAAAATAATTCAGTGGGCCAACGCATCAAATTGGGAATTTCCGTGATAATTTATAAACCTATTGGTCTCATCCAGAAATAACCATAAATTGTAGACAGCTGAAGACTATGTTGAACTGTAATAAATATGATTATATCATCCATCGGATCGCTGGCCATTCTTTTTTTTTTTTAAGACGGAGTTTCGCTCGTTACCCAGGCTGGAGTGCAATGGCGCGATCTCGGCTCACCGCAACCTCCGCCTCCTGGGTTCAGGCAATTCTCCTGCCTCAGCCTCCCGAGTAGCTGGGATTACAGGCACGCGCCACCGGGCCCGGCTAATTTTTTGTACTTTTAGTAGAGACGGGGTTTCACCATGTTGACCAGGATGGTCTCGATCTCTTGACCTTGTGATCCACCCACCTCGGCCTCCCAAAGTGCTGGGATTACAGGCTTGAGCCACCGCGCCCGGCCGCTGGCCATTCTTAAGTGCTCCTTTATTGTTCGTCAATTTCTCATTCATTTGCACACAAAATCTTTATTTATGGAGAGAGTCCTGGGCAATGTTCTAAGCTCTGGGAATACGGTGGTGAATAAAAGGAGAATATGAATGACATGAGTTACATTCTAGTTATGAAATAAACACAGTAAATCACAAGTGGGAACCGTGGTGTTCCTACAAAATAAATAGCAAATGTGACAGCCCTAAAGCAGGAAAGGAGCTTGGGATAGTCAGAAAACAAAAGTCAGTTCAGGAAGAGCCTTGCAAGTGAGGAAGACAGTGACATATTAGTGATCAGTTCTTCGAAGTATGCAGGACAGGGCAAAGAGGTGAAAATATTTTCTAAGTATCATCAGTAGAATCGACTAGCAGTTTACGACATAACAGTTTAACACGTTCACTCTCATCTATTTGTTTTTTTCTTTGTGTCTCTTTGGTACATTGGAGGCATTTTTTGTTTTTGCTTAGTTTTGTATTTTTGTGGGTCTTAAAGGGTTCACAAGAGGGGAAAACTCATCCGGGTTATGCTGGGATGGCCCAGGTTATGCGTTCTGTCCTAACATCACCCCCATTTCCCTCAAAGCTTCCTGAATTGGTTGGTCAGTTGTAAGCCTAAGGCTTATGGTGACTGAATGAAATGCATAAAAGATCTTGCAGGCCAGAGGCAGAAAACTGTACACAATCTTAGACAGCTATGGGTGGTGCATTCACATCTTGAATATACACTGAATGCAAGAACATCTTTTAAAAGATTCCTCATTAGTTTTAACACTCTAAAATACAACTTGATTTTTGAATTCTTGAAATGCTACGTGCCCTCAGGTGTTGTACCATACAGAGGCAGATGACGCAGGAGTAAGTGCACACAGGTGGCAGCTGGTTTCCAGGAACACCATTCTGGAGTGGGGGGGCTCGATTCTCAAATACTGTCACTAACGATGCTTGTATGGGGTCCTGGCTTCATCATTTGCAATGTGCCCTAATGCACATTACTTAAATTAAGCATATCATAGGAAACTTAAGGGAGGTTGTCATGAACAAACATCATGTAACATATGCAAAGGACCACAGTTGAGTAAATTCAAATGTTAATCTATTAGTAGCCGTTGTGGTTGTGAGATAATGCTGATACCGAGGACCCACAATTTCCTGCTTGAAGGCCATATCGCATTTCTCAGCTACGGTGTGAATACTCACTGGCACAAACAATAGGGATCACACTATAAAAAGCAGGCATGACCTGTTGAACACCAGGCAGGGTTCCAGGCTTGTGCACTGTCTTCTGAATTATTTAAAATGATACAATCTCAGAACATTCTTCCTGATTATGCAAATAATTGCCATTAGTGTAATCTTTTAGCAAAAGATAGGGAATTGTGAAAGACTAGTTTCTGGGAAAACTCATCCCAGGAAGAAGACTGTCGTTTCCTAAATTCACTCTCAGATTAAACAGTGAGGATTCAGACATTAGGTAAAAGCATTACATGAACAACTAGGGCCTAAAAAATGATTTGCAAGTGTCTACACATCCTCCAGGGCAGCCTGTTTCAAACTTCTCAGTACATGCTCATGAAACCACAGAAAAGAATCAACTTTTTCTCCAAACTGAACATTAAAAATCTTGGGTAATAGGAAAAGATGAACTCTAGTTACTTCTCAGTAGAGAAAAGCCTCTGAAGTTTATGCCAGGCCATGTGCAAGTTCTCTGGGGTATGAACCACTCAGAAAAAGTGCCTCTCTGTGCCAGATGTTCTCTGCAGCAGGATCTGCTTGTCTGCGTTTCCCATTCTTACCCTCCGCTAGCCAAGAAATTGTGGAGAAAAAGGGTAGAGTTTTGCAAATAGACCAACAAAGGAGGGTTTTGAAGGAGGATTCTCAGCGCAGTGAACAGGAGACTTGATTTAGGAAAGTGGGAAATATACACACACAAGGAAAAATGCAAGCCAACAAGAAATGGACACTTTCCTTTCTAAGTTTTTCCTACTCTTTCAACAAAAAATTAAACATAACTGCACATTTTTGCTTACCTGTGTAGAAGAGGCTGAATGGATTTGGCGGTGAGGGAAACAAGGGGTTGAAGATTTGTTCTGCTTGCTATCCATCCAAAATGCAGATCCTCCACCTAATGGGTAGCAGCTCATCTAATGAGCTTCTTGCGATGACCTGATGAAGTGGAAGGAGTCCACTGCAATGCCAAGAGGAGCAGAAAAAGACCGCAGCATTAGGGAACACTTCAGGATAAACACAGTCAGGCCAGTGCCGTGCTTTAGCCACCGGAATTAAAACAGTTCCAGGATGAGAAGTTACAGGAAAGCCTGCTAAGAAGAGTGCTGGAGACATGAAACCGTCTCAGGGTTGTGGAGGATAAAACTTGAGTAGCTCTCCGGAGATGCAGAAAGGCAGATATTAAATGACAAGAAAGATTGACATGACTGGGGGCGGTGGCTCACGCCTGTAATTCCAGCGCTTTAGGAGGCTGTGGTGGAAGGATCACCTGAGTTCAGGAGTTCAAGACCAGCCTGGCCAACATGGTGAAACCCTGTCTCCACAAAAATACAAAAATTAGCCAGGCATGATGGCAGGTACCTGTAATCCCAGCTACCCTGGAGACTGAGGTGGAAGAATCGCTTGAACTGGGGAGACAGAGGCTGCAGTGGGCTGAGATCGTGTGATTGCACTTCAGCCTGGGCAAGACGGAGCAAGACTCTGTCAAAAAAAAATAGGCATGGAGTACTGGAATTACAAAAACAAAATATAAGTAAACAATGTTTTTAAAAAGAGTGATTTCACAAATAGGAGAGAATTATTAATAAAAACTGAAAAACTTGTGAAAGGAACAAAAAGACTCTGCATATGGATATTTCATTTAATTAATAAATACACTTGTGTGTGTCTGGGAAAGTTATTTGAAGTAAAAGCATCTGGTAGCATCTAATAAAAACATAGTAGCATGCAAACAAAACACAAGAAAAGGAAAGTCTTTGTAGTCACCTACACAGACGAAAATTCACATTGACCAGAGATGTCTTCCTGATAAATTCCAGATAAAAGTGAAAAAATGTCTAATCTGAAGACATACAATGTTGCAGTAAAAAGAGAGAGCTCTGGAGCCAGAATTCCCTTGGTTTGATCCTTTCTTTGCTACCAAATTGTGTGACCACAGGTATTTAACGTATTTTTGTATGTTTTCCCATTTTCTCTGTAATAATAGAAAGGGTGAAAATTTCAAAAATTACATCATTCACACATGTCAGTTTCTTAGAGAATAAGTCTAGAGTTTGTTCAAGAAAAGTTACTATCAATATCACTGGATGTGTTTTAGTTGTTGGTAATGTTTGGCTCAAACAGGAAGACATTTTGAGATAAATTAGGGGGAATAAACACTAAGATACAGCTGAGTATTTGTGTAGATTAAACAAAATTGAGGAAAGGGAAGAAACAGTGATATTACTAATAGTGAATGTTGAATTCAGGCTAAATATATATACTTAATGTAAATAGGATTGCAACATTGCATAGAACTCAAAACATTCTTAACAATGAAGATATACACACACACACACACACACATACGTAGATATATATAGATACACGTATGACATAAATTATGCAGACCACACAGATACACTTATCTATATTTATATAGACAACAAGGTCTGAAAATGGAATGCTAATACTATATATGAAAAACAGATTCAATTTAAATAGAATATAAAATTAAGAAGTGCCAGAATGTAGCTTTCATTCATTCATGTATTTATTCATTCAACTATTTATTGTGATACAGCTCTTCCCTAGACATTTTTTTAGGAGTTGAAGATACCACCAACAATATTCCCTCCTTCTTGAAACATACAGGGCAAAGGACTGGTGATAAATAAAAACATATATTATTATCAAGAATCTAACATTTTTTTTCTCAGTAAGTGAGCCCCCTAAAGATAGATTTTTGTTTAGCACTGCAAAACAGAGGTTAACTATAAGGTAATGCATTCTATAAGAATAAGAACAATTTTGAAAAAGATTAACATAATCAGTTACTAGCATTAAGATGAATTACAAAAATGTTTGTATGTGTGTTCATGTGTGTTTGTGAATGTGTTAGAATCCTTTAAAATATGAAAGAAAAAAGGTATAATGGCACAGGAAATTAAAACAAAGCATAAGATGAAATAAGATAGAAAACAACTATGTTAATCATAGCTACAACACCATTCAGAGTAAACATCCCCTTTTGAAGTGTGGATTCACTCTTCAAAGAAAACAAAAGAAAATGTACAAAATGGAAAAGAGAAGTAAACGATGCAAAAAAGAATGACATAAACATATATAAACTGTAATTTAAGGTGACATTACAAATGGAACAAAGAGAACAATTCTGTAATTTGAATTTTAAATGGAAATTCATTATGTGCTTAATATATTCAGTTAGCTTCTATAAGACAATCTCTTTCTTTTTCCTAAGAAATATTGGGATTCTAAAATCATAATAACAGATTCACATCTAAGTCAGAGAATTTGAAATACTTTAATGTATGCCTAAAACACTACTTAGGCCAGGACACAAACAAATAGAAAAACATTCCATGCTCATGGATAGGAATAATTAATATCATGAAAATGGCCATACTGCCCAAAGTAATTTATAGATTAAATGCTATCCCCTCAAGCTACCAGTGACTTTCTTCACAGAACTGGAAAAAACCACCTTAAACTTCATATGGAACCAAAAGAGAGCCCACATAGCCAAGTCAATTCTAAGCAAAAAGAGAAAAGCTGGAGGCAACATGCTTTCTGACTTCAAACCATACTACAAGGCTACAGTAATCAGAACAGCATGGTACTGGTACCAAAACAGAAATATGAACCAATGGAACAGAACAGAGGCCTCGGAGGCAACTCCACACAGCTACAACCATCTGATGTTTGATAAACCTGACAAAAACAAGCAATGGGGAAAGGATTCCCTGTTTAATAAATGGTGTTGGGGAAACTGGCTAGCCATGTGCAGAAAGCTGAAACTGGAACCCTTCCTGACACCTTACACTAAAATTAACTCCAGATGGATTAAAGACTTAAACATAAGACCTAACACCATAGAAGAAAACCCTAGAAGAAAACCTAGGCAAAACCATTCAGGACATAGGAGTAGGCAAGGACTTCATGACCAAAACACCAAAAGCATTGGCAACAAAAGCCAAAATAGACAAATGGGACCTAATCAAACTTCACAGCTTCTGCATGGCAAAAGAAACAGTCATTAAATTGAATCGGCAACCAACAGAATGGGAAAAAATTTTTGCAGTCCACCCATCTGACAAAGGACTGATATCCAGAATCTACAAAGAAATAAAACAGATTTACAAGAAAAAAGAATACATTCAAAAGTGGGCAAAGGATATGAACAGACACTTCTCAAAAGAAGACATATATGAGGACAACAAACATGAAAAAATGCTCATCATCACTGGTCATTAGAGAAATGCAAATCAAAACTACATTGAAATACCATCTCATGCCAGTTAGAATGGAGATCATTTAAAAAATCTGATGACAACAGATGCTGGAGAGGATGTGGAGAAATAGGAAGACTTTTACATGCTGGTGGGAGTGTAAATTAGTTCAACCATTGTGGAAGACAGTGTGGTGATTCCTCAAGGACCTAGAAATAGAAATTCCATTTGACCCAGCAATCCCATTACTGGGTATATATCCAAAGGATTATAAATCATTCTATTATGAGGACACATGCACATGAATTTTCATTGCAGCAGTTTACAATAGCAAAGACTTGGAACCAACCCAAATGCCCATCAATGATAGACTAGACAAGGAAAATGTGGCATATACACACCATGGAATACTATGCAGCCATAAAAAACAATGGGTTCATGTCCTTTGTAAGGACATGGATGAACCTGGAAACCATCATTCTCAGCAAACTGAAACAAGAACAGAATATCAAACACTGCATGTTCTCACTCATAGGTGGGTGTTGTACAATGAGAACACATGGACATAGGGAGGCGGGTAGGGAGTTGGGGAGGGTTAACATGGGGAGAAATGCCAGATATAGGTGATGGGGATGGAGGCAGCAAACCACATTGCCATGTATGTACTTATGCAACAATCCTGCATGTTCTTCATATGTACCCCAGAATCTAAAATGCAACAAAATATATATATTAAATAAATAAATAAATAGCCAAAGGGGGGGAAAGAAGTATGCTATTTGTATCCTAAAAAAATCCTAAAGTAATGACAATAAATTAGGATTTTTATTGTGAAAAAGCAGGCAATATCATGCATTGCTAGTATAAGTACAAATTGAAACCATTTTTTTCTGGTAGTGTCTGGCATTTATCAAACTTAAAAAAAATCTACGTTTTAGCCATTTTCATCAATTTATTCTGAGGAAATAAATTGTGTGAAGTGAGAATAATACTTGAAAACATTAAATGAATTATTGCTATTGATTGTGAAAATAAACTGGAAACGATCTTAATGCTCAACATTAGGTTGACTAAATTAAACATTGCTCAGTTTACATTGCGCTCATTGATAATGATGTAGGTTAATTTTCTTTTCATGTAAAGATATGCATAATATTTTTTAAAGTAGGAAACATAGCACTGCCTATTTACAAACATATGTGTGCATAGATAAATTATAATCACGTGTAGTTAGCCTGGAAAGTTTTGGATTGGGACAGGAAAAAAATGCGCCCAAGGGCAGAAATGAAGCTCAAGGTAGAGCAACCAAGGAGACTTTGCTGAATTGAATGGAGATTGAAGAATGGGGAATACACTTTACTAATGCCTCCTAGACCCTGATGATTTATTTTACTCATCATATACTATGAACTTTGTGTTTCATACCTCAATAAGATGGATCATACGCGGATGGGTATGAGTTTAATGAAGACACCTTGAGTCTGTGATGTGCTCTGACTTGCCCTCACAACACCTCTTCAACTTGTTTCTATAACTCTCTTTGTTGTTTTTATTTGCTGCATGCTTCTGCCTCCTCAAACATAATATGAGCCGTCTGAAGGTAGAGTCACCCTCTAAATAGTCCTTATATCCGCAGCCATTCGCACAGCCTTGTATGTATTAGGTGGTCTCCATATCAACTGACTACTCCCAGAACACTTTATCTTTTCCCATTCCAAGCTTGTTCTGTTAATTTGAGAGCACAAATGATAGAAAGATTTACTTTGATATCTTCTATGACATTGCTTGTGACAAACGGCTAACTTTGAAGACCGCTTAAATGTGAATAAAACTGATCTTTGGAACAGAAAGCAGGCTGATGACAGCAGTGAGGAAGGCAACAGGAATATGCAGGCCATTTGGTCCCTTCTAACCTGACAGGAAGTGCTATACCTGTGCTTTCAACACGGCCTGACTGACAACATCTGACCCACCAGCCAACACAAGCAAGAGTGTTCCTGTGTTTCAGATTCTGGCTCGTAGTGGGTCCAAAATGGGTCATAAATAGCAATCAATAAAATAAGTTCACAAAATAGTGACGGAATCTGTCAAAATGCTAGCAGGGTGGTTGACTGTTTGGTTACTTCTAGTCCAAACATTTTTGCAAGAAAGCGATGTTTGTTTTAAATAAGTGAGTGGCATTTATAAATAGGAGCTCAACATTTATGTGCTCACGGTCATAGAAAGTAGAGACTACTGGAAGGGAGAGAGAGGGCCAAGGATCAAAAACTAACTACTGGGTACTACGCTGGGTGCCTGGGTGACGGAATCATTTGCACCCCAAATCTCACCATCACAAAATATTACCAGGTAACAAGCCTGCACGTGTACCACCTGAATATAAAATAAATGATGGAAAAAAATTTAAATGAAAAAGAATTAAATACACACGAGTGAATATTTTGTAGGTGAAACAATAGAAAATGTACAGCCTCCCTCAAGCATTTCCATGGTTATTTATGCTCAACTGGTTGGTGACTCCATTCAATTGTAAAAGGTCCACTTTTCCCTGAAAAATGTATCTTCAAGTGTGGTAAATGAAGACTCTGACAATACTCAAACACAGTTCAACAGTAATCTATGTTTTTAGTTTTGACAACTACGTTTTCGTCTAGTTCCACCTTTGTTAGTTCAGTTGAAAGTATTTACTTTTGTACTCCTGGACTGTACTTAATTCATTTCCTTCAATCCAGTCTTCTTAAGGTAAAACATGCCAGTTGCTCATACCTCTACCAAAATTCTTACTTTCCAATCCCATTCGATTTAATTATTTTGATCATCTTACCTAATTCCCCGTTACTTAGAAGATACCGAGTTTGTGGGGACTGAACATGCACAAAATACCTGAATTATCTCAAATGAGTAAACTTCCCTATTTTTTTTTCTCCTACCAAACACATTATCTAAGAGAGCCAGATGGCTTTCTTACCCTGGAAACGGAGATGAAAGTTGACAGTGGATCACTTACAAGCATAATATATCCAGAGAGAGGGATATTAGGTAAAGGCGAAATTGTTTACAAACAACTTCACGAGAGGTGAGATCTTAGAAACAAAAGATAAAAGGGAACCTTATTAATCTTCTTGTTTTCTGTCTTCATATTAGCATCTTTCCTTGAAAAGATGAAAGGAGGTCCAGGTTAAAAAGCACAAGCTTCAAAAAATAGAGTGCCAGTTACAAGTATTTGAAGATGACCACTTTACTGGAGATGTGGCTTTCACACTTCAGTACCATGCACACTTTGGGACACACAGCTCCAGGAACCAGAGAGAAGAGTTTAAGTCATCTAGAATATGACATCATAAACATCCTGAGGTTTCTCATGGAGAAAATGCTTTTTAATAATCCAGAAGGAATATCAATTAAACTGGTTCTGATTGGAACTGAAAACTTTACTCACAACATCTAAATGGCAGGCAGAGAATTTGTTCCAAAACAAGTGGTTAGGCTGCCTCTTGTGCAGTGTTTGCTTGTTTTGTTTTTAAGTAACAGCTTGAGAACAACTGTTTAGTGGACTCTGCTTCCCTAGAGGGCAAATGAGTAAGACTGGAAAAATATCAAAGAAAGAGAAGAGAAGTTTTTCATGTGGTCATTTAATTTCTCACTTTAACAATAGTCATGATCTAACCCTTTCATTTTTCTCTTCCATTAAGCAGCTTCCCAATAAACATCAGTCATTTGCAAAATGTCGCTGAGAAAAACTTTTGTAATTTCCAGTTCGGTAAAGGCAGTAAACAATCTGTTAAGAAAATACATCAGGCAGGCTCTTGCTGAGCAGTTTAATTAGCGTAAAAATCCAACTTGCGGAAACTCTTTGAACACATGATAGGAGAAGAAGTCGATGAAAATCACTTTATCCTCATTTGGTGGTTCTCATTCCAAGAATAATGTGCCTTTTAAAAATTTGGGTCTGTTATTATTATTATCTCATTATTTCCTTTTTTATTTAAGATTCAGGAGGTACATGTGCAGCTTTGTTACATGAGTCTATTGCATGATGCTGAGGTTTGGGAAATGAATAATCCCATCACTAGAGAGTGTGCATAGTACCTGACAGGTAGGTTCTCTGACTGGTAGTCCCCAGGGTTTGTTGTTCTTTTTTTTTTTTTTTTTTGAGATTGAGTCTCACTTTGTCACCAAGCCGGAGGGCAGGGGTGCGATCTCAGCTCACTGCAACTTCTGCCTTCCAGGTTCAAGTGATTCTCCTGCCTCAGCCTCCCGAGTAGCTGGGATTACAGGCATGCACCACCACGCCCAGCGATTTTTGTAATTTTAGCAGAGACGAAATTTCACCATGTTGTCCAGGATGGTCTCGATCTCTTGATCTCCCAAAGTGCTGAGATTACAGGCATAAGCCACCGCGTCCAGCCAGGGTCTGTTGCTCTTATCTTTATGTCTATATGTACCTGATGCTTAGCCTCACTCAAAAGTGAGAAGATGTGAATATTTGGTTTTCTGTTCCTGCATTAATTTGCTTTGGATGATGGCCTCGAGCGGCATCCATGGTGCTGCAAAGGACATTTTTTTCCTTTGGTTATGGCTGTGTAGTAATCCATGGTGTATTTGTACTACAGTTTCTTTATCCAACCAACTGTTGATGAGCACTTAGGTTGATTCCATGTCTTTACTATTGCAAATAGTGCCGCAGTGAACATACATACATATAGGACATGCCACTTTTATTTGGAAATGTAAGTGTTTGCTTTATTTTTAAAAGGAAAACCTAATTTTAGAGAATTTTTAAAGTATGGAAAATTTTTATCACATTACTCTAAGACACCCAAAAAGCAAAAATCGTGACAGTTGTTTGGAAAGCTTCACTATGCTCCATTGCTCTGGGAAAATATCAGACTCGGAGGCCTGGAATGAGTTCTTTTTGTGACTACCTGAAACTGGAGTTAGTGCAAGTAATTGAAATTGCTAACACCATGCCACTCCATCCGTCAGAGAACCAGTCTTATGTTTTGATGTATATTCTTATGAATGGATGAAAGGTAGATAGTTAGGTCATATTATTAAGTATATTTACTTCATTCTTTCATTTCAAAATATATGATAACCAGTTTCACAGTTCTGACATCAGATTTTAATGGCCTTATGGTAAATTATTATGAATAAAAACAATAATTTTAGTTCTTTAGCTTGGTTCTATGTTTTGGCTCTTATGGACAGCAGTACGATGGGTAAATTTGTATAGAAATATCCATGTGCAACTTTGCTTCTTTAGAATTGTTTTCAAGAAGTGAAATTTCTGGGTCAAGAAACAAAAATGCATATTGCCAAATGAACCTCAAGATGACTTTTATTATACCATTAATAGCAATATATAGGAAAGTGTCTATTTCACTTCCCTGGTGAGAGTCTCCTCTTCTGAGTCACATATATATTTGTATGTATGCATACATGTATGTTTGCATGTATATATGTAAAATCACAAAACAGCTGTATCAACACGACCACAACTGTTACTTCCGTCATCACAATCTGAACTTTGAATTATTTATTTTTATATTTGTGAGCAATTACAGTAAGGAACTATAATCAAGATCGTTATAGACATGGATAAGAAGCTACTATAGCTTTCCTTGATTATTCAATACTTCCACTATATTTCCTGCCAATCAGCATTTGCTCAGCTTATCTCTGGAAACATTATACTTTGAGTTTTGAGATTAATTCTTCATTCAACTATGAAAAAGGAAATAAGTGACTGTCAGATACCAGATACAACAGAGGACCATCCTATTATATGACGAAAGTCAGGTTCTGCTCTGAACAGAAAAAGAAATAATTTATTCAACAATGAAATTTGAGTACCTACTATGTGTCAGGCATCAGATTAGAAGCTAGTGACTTACTAGTAAGCAAAATAAAAACTGCCAATGACTAATTGGAGCTAAGAATGAGGTTTGTAATGAGGATTCAGTGAGTGACTATACTTTGAGTGATTGGCTAATGGTATTATTATGATTGTGTATATTATTTTAAACAGTATTTTTTCCTTAAATAATCAGTTTTTTAAAATCAGTTTCTAGTCCCAAAAGTTGAATTTCAAAACCTTAGATTGTTGCATTCCATCCACGTTGATCAGGGAAGAACAGTTTTAGAGAGACTTGTGTGTTTTTCTCTGTTAAAATTTGGCATGAGTTCAGTTTTCTAAACATCATGGCGTGGTTGTCAAATCTGGGTGTAAATTCAGAAGATTATCTGTTACTGGACATCAGGAACCATCAATCGCCTGTTTCTGTTGAACCTAGGGGAAATTTTTATACACTCGTTTACTGATAACTTTTTTCTTTCTCTAGTATGTCTAATCCATGAGACAGGTTGTTTCCGTTTTCCTTTAAAGTTTACCTAAACCAAACCATTTCTCCATCTCACTGGTATCGTTGAGTTCAGGCCATCAGCACCATTTTTTGCTTGATGTTTTGAGATGGAATCGTGCTCCCTCACCCAGGCTGGAGCGCAGTGGCGCCATCTCAGCTCACTGCAACCTCTGCCTCCCAGCTTCAAGCAATTCCCATGCCCCAGCCTCTTGAGTAGCTGGGATTAATGCCCAGCAAACTTTTCTTATTTTAGTAGAGGTGGGGTTTCACCATATTTCCCAGACTGGTCTTGAACTCCTGAGCTCAGGCAACCCACCTGACTCCACCCCAGAAAGTGTGCCCGGCCTGGTTTCATTCTCTTGATGCATAAGGTGTAGTGTTATGAATAATTTTTGTTTAATCTTCTCATAGTAATATATATGAATGTAAATTATGTTGTATTACCTGATGTAGCAACTTTAAATGATAAATCTATCCCTGACATAAAAGATGTAATTAACATTTGCATATGTGCTGTTTTCCAACATCCTATTTCTTTGCCTGCTAAGTTTTGCTAGTTATATTTTGTTACTTCTATTGTGATATATCATAAGGTACACATTCCATTTTTAACTGTAAAGACATCAACTGGGCTTTAAATGTGTTTAATCATAAAACCTAAAGAAAACGATACAGCATGTAAAATAGCCTGTGTAAATGTTAGTTCCAAGAGAAGGAAACAACGTGACTCGAAGGTTAACGGATTCTCGAATGTTTTTCAGGTTGCTTCCCTCTGCCCTTTCACCACCCACCTCAGATTTCTTTATTCATATATATGGCAATTTCTCTCCGTTTTTGTTTTTTGTTTTTTTTTTTTTGAGATGGAATTTCGCTCTTGTTACCCAGGCTGGAGTGCAATGGCGCGATCTTGGCTCACCTCAACCGCCGCCTCCTGGGTTCAGGCAATTCTCCTGCCTCAGCCTCCAGAGTAGCTGGGATTACAGGCACACACCAGTATGCCCAGCTAATTTTTGTATTTTTAGTAGAGACGGAGTTTCACCTTGTTGACCAGGATGGTCTCGATCCCTTGACCTCGTGATCCACCCGCCTCGGCCTCCCAAAGTTCTGGAATTATAGGTGTGAGTCACCGCGCCCAGCCTCCTTTTTTTTTTTTAATGGGATACTTCTCATGTGGAAATGCCTACATCTCAGTTTTAGTACACACACATATATGCATAAACGTAACAAATATTTATATGTATATTTGTATGTGTGTGTGGAGGGAAAGAGAGAACATGAGTTGTGAAGTAAAAATAAATGCAAACATAGAAAATGACAATACTAGGTAGCCATAAACTGCAAATACTGTATATGCACAAAAGGCGATCATTTGTGTTACTTTAAAGGAATCAAAATTTGGGAGTGGGAGGAACAAGATGGCAGAATAGAAGGCTCCACCGATTGTTCCCACTGTAAAGACACCAATTTATAACTACACTCCAAAACACCTTTATACAAAGAAAAAAATGAGGTGAGCACTCACAGTACCTGGCTTTAATTTTATATTGCTGAAAGGAGCACTGAAGAGATAGAAGAACAATTGTGAATTGCAAATGCACCGTTGCCTCGTCCGCCAGCAGCACTGGGACGGTGCAGAGAGCAGTTCTGTGCACTGGGGAGACGGAGAGCTTGGCAATTGTGAGGCGTTGAACTCAGTGCTGCCCTGTCATAGCAGAAAACAGAAGGGAACCAAACTCAACTGATGCCCGCCTCGGAGGGAGCTTTTAGACTAACCCTAGCCTGAGGCAATTGCCAATCCCAGCAGTCTGCACCTGAGTCCCTGCAAGCCTCTCCACCATGGACGAAAGTGCTCTGGGGCCTTAAAAGAAACCAGAAAGGCAGTCCAGGCCACAATGACTGCAAGTCCTAAGTGAGCCCTAGTGCTGAACTGGGCCAGAGCCTGTGGACTGGGGGCCACACGACCTACTGAGACACCAGCCAGGGCAACTGAGGAAGTGCTGGAACCTTTTCCCTAGTCCCAGGCTGCACAGTCTGTGACTCCAGAAAAGAACCTTTCCCTCCTCTTGAGAAGATAAGGAAGAGTGAGGAGGACTTTTTCTTGCATCTTGGTATCAGCTCATCCACAGTGCGATACGGCACCAATGAGTCATGAGAAATCACTACAACTAATCAGTACCACTGTGCCAAGGCTTTGAGCTTTTCATCAATGATCTAATAATTGTCCCCGCCCCACCCATTTCCAGGCCCTAGATTGTAGACATTCCTAGACACTCCTTGGGCCAGAAGGGAACCCGCTGTCATGAAGGGAAGGACCCGATCCTGGCAGCATTCATCACCTGCTGACTCAAGGGTCCTTGAGCCCTGAATAACCAGCAGTGATACTCAGGTACCAAGTTGAGGGCCTTAGGTGAGCCTCTCAGATGACTGGCTGCAGGTGAGACTCAGCACATTCCCCGATGTGGTGGCTATGGGGGGTGAAACTCCCTCTGCTTTAAAAAAAAAAGTGGAGGAAAGAGTAAAGAGGACTTTGTCTTGAACCTTAGGTATCAGCTAGGCCTTAGGAGGGTAAAGCACCAAGTGGGCTCTTGGGGTCCTCAATTCTAGGACTTGGCTCTTGGGAAGTGTTTCCAATCCTGCCCTGGGCCAGAGGGGAGCCCACTGCCCTGAAAGTTGAGTCCCAAGCCAAGGAGGCTTCACCTCAAGCTGACAGAAGAGCCCTTGGACCCTAAGGGAGCATCAGCAGCAGTCTGGCAATACTTCCCATGGGCATGTGGTGGCCCTGGCCATGGGGCGAGGCTCCTCTGCTTCTGAAAAGGGGAGAGAAGAGTGAGAAAGACTGTATCTTGTGATTTGAGTGCCAGCTCAGCTGTGATACCATAGAATACTGGGTAGATTTCGAAGGTTTTTTACTTTTGTCCCTGGCTCCCAGATGGCACCTCTGGACCTTCCTGGGGCCTAGGGGACTTCGCTACCCTGAAGAGAAAGACACAGGCCTGGTTGGCTTTGCCACCTGCTGATTTTAGAGCTGTGAGGCTTTGAGCAACCATAAGTGGTAGTTATGAAGTGGTTACAGCAGGCTGTGGCTGAGATTCAGTGTTGGGCTGGCTTCAGAGCTGAACCAGGGCACTTTTAGTGGTGGTTGCCACAGGGGCGCTTATGTAACTCCACCCTTAGTTCCAAGTGGCTCAAAACACAGACAAAGATTCTGTTTGTTTGGAAGAAAGACAAGAGTGTTTGTCTGGTAATCTGTCGAATTCATCCAGATCTTGTTCAAGAATATCAAGGTGGTACCTCAATGAGTCTGCAAGAACTACAGCATTACTGGGCTTGGTGTGCCCCCTAAAGCAGACACAGCTTAGATCACAACACACATGTCCTTTTGAATATCTGGAATGCCTTCCTAAGTAGGATATGTACAAACAAGTCCAGATAGTAAAGACTATAATAAATTCGTAAATTTTCAATGCCCAGACACTGAACATCTCCTAGCATCAACACCATCCTGGAAAATATGATCTCAGCAGATAAACTAAATAGCCAATAGGGAACAACCATGGAGAAACAGAGATGTGTGGCCTTTCAGACAGAGAATTCAAAGTAGCTGTTTTAAGGAAACTCAGAGAAATTCAAGAAAACACAGAGGGCATTCAGAATTCTATCAGAGAAATTTAACAAAGATATTGAAATCATTGAAAAGAATCAAGTAGAAATTCTAGAACTGGAGAATACAATTGGCATGTAATACATTAGAAAGCTCCCTCATCATGACCAAGTGGGATTTATCCTTGAGATGCAAGGATGGGTCAACATATACAAATTTATCAATGTGATGCATCATATTAACAGATGAAGGATAAAAGCCATATGATCATTTCAATTGATGCTAAAAAAGCCATTGGGTAAAATTCAACATCCCTTCATGATAAAAACTGTTAAAAAACTGAAGATAGAAAGGACACAACTCAACACAATAAAAGCTGTATATGGTAGACGCACAGCTGAATGGGAAAAACTAAAACCCTTTAGGATCTAGATCATGACAAAGATGCCCACTTTCTCCACTATTGTTTAATATAATACTGGAAGTCTTAGCTAGAGCAATTAGACAACGGAATGAAATAAAGGGCATCCAAATTGGAATGGAAGAAGTAAAATTATTCTTGTTTGCAGATTATATGACCTTATATTTGGAAAAACCTAAAGACTTCACCAAAAACTCTTGGAACTGCTGAGCAAATTCGGTAAGATTGCAGAATACAAAATTAGCATTTAAAAATCAGGAGCATTTCTATGTGCCAATAGTGAACAAAATAAAAAAAATGTAATCTCATTTATAATAGTCATAATAACATTAAATATTAAGGAATTAACCTAAGAAGTGAAAGAGCTCTATAATAAAAACTGTAAAGCACTGATAAAACAAACTGAAGAGGAAACAAAAAAGTGGAAAGATATTCCACATTCATGAATGGGAAAAATAAATATATTTTTAAATGTCCACACTATCTAAAGCAGTATACAGATTCAGTGCAGTCCCTATCAATATACCAATGACATTCTTTACAGAACTAGAAAAAAAATCCTAAAATTTATAAGGAACCATAAAAAACCCTGAATAGGCAAACTTATTTTTAGCAAAAACCAAAACTGGAGGAATCACATAATGTAACTTCAAATTATACTACAGAGCTATGTAACCAAAACAGCATGATACTGGCACAAAAACAGACACATAGACCAATGGAAAAGCATAGAGAACCCAGAAACAAATCCACACGTCTACAGTAAACTTATTTGTAACCAAAAGTGCCAAGTACATACACTAGGGAAAAGATAGTATTTTCTATAAATGTGCTGGAAAAACTGGATATTCACATTCAGGAGAATGAAACTACACCCCTATCTATCACCATAAACATAAATCAAATCAAAATGGATTAAAGATTTACATGTAAGACCTCAAATTATGAAACTTCTACAAGAAAACATTGAGAAAACTCTCCAGGACATTGGTCTGGGCAAAAATGTCTTGAGTAATACCCCATAAGCACAGACAACAGAGCAAAAATAGACAAATGGGATCACAGCAAATTAAAAAGCTTCTGCACAGCAAAGGAAACACTCCACAAAATGGAGAGACAACCCACAGAATGGGAGAAAATATCTGCAAACTACCCATCTGATAAGGGATTAATAACCAGAATATATAAGGAGCTCCAACAACTGTCTAGAAAAAATAATCTAATAATTTAATTATAAAACGGGCAAAATATCTGAATACACATTTCTCCAAAGAAGACACACAAATTTCCACCACACATAGTAAAGGGTGCTCAACATCACTGATTATAAAATAAATGCAAATCAAAACGACAATGTGATATAATCTCACCCCAGTTAAAATGGCTTATATCCAAAGGACAACAACAAATGCTGGCAAGGATGTGGAGAAAAGGGAACCATCATACACTCTTGGTGAGAATGTAAATTAGTATAACCACTGTGAGGAATGTTTCGGAGGTTCCTCAAGAAACTAAAATTACAGTGACCACATGATCCATCAATCCCACTGGATATGCCCAAAATAAAGGAAATGGTATCAAAGAGACACCTGCACTCTCAGGTTGGTTGTGGCACTTTTCACAATAGCCAAGATTTCGAAGCAACCTAAGTATCCATCAGCAGATAAATGGATAAAGAAAACGTGTGCTTGTATACAATGGAGTACTATTCAGCTATAAAAAGTGATGAGATCCTTTAATTTGCAACGACATGGATGAAACTGGAGGTCCTTATGTTGAGTGAAATAAGTCAAGCACAGAAGGATGAACATCACATAGTCTCACTTATTTGTGAGATCTAAAAGGAGAATCAATTTGTTTTGGGGAAGGGAAGAGCAGTTTCTTCTGTTTAATAAACCTTGACATTGAGATGCACTCAAGAGCCTGGGGTAGAAGTGGAGAAATGACCCACATTACATCTGCCCTCCTAAGGCCTAGAGCAGGCAGAGCAGGTTCCTCCAGGTGCAAAGAACACTCAGGAGTGGATGGAGCAGGCAACGTGCCCTGTAAGAGGAGCAGGGCAGAAGGCTTCAAGGAATGATAAAATTATTGCCTAAAAGTTATTAATTTCCTATACAATATAAACTGTTCTCAGCCACATAAGAAACTCAAGAGACTTCTACGAGAAATATGCATCCCATATTTCTAAGCCATATTGAATTAAGCCAAGAAAACAACTTAACAAAAATATATACATTAATGACCACAGTGATGCAATAATTACAGCAATAGGTCAGGCACAGTGACTCACACCTGTAATCCCAACACTTTGAGAGGCCAAGGTGGGTGGATCGCTTGAGACTGGGAATTCAAGACCAGCCTGACCAACAGGGAAAAACCCCCTCTCTACTAAAAATGCAAAACATTAGCTGGGCTTGGTGGCACATACCTGTAATTCCAGCTACTCAGGAAACTGAGGCATGAGAATCCCTTGAAGCCAGGAGGTGGAGGTTGCAGTGAGCTGAGACACATCACTGCACTCCAGCCTGGGCGACAGAGCAAGGCTTGTTAAAAAAATAAATAAATAAAAAACTACGGCAATGTCCAGACGCACAGGTTCTGGGATGTAGTGGCTCATTATAGCCTCAACCTTCTGGGCTCAACTGGTCCTCCTGTATCAGCCTCCGAAGTAGCTGGGATTATAGACACATGCTACCATGCCAGTCTAATGTTCAAATTCCTTGGGGAAAGCAGTATGTAGTATTCATATTCGAATTTTATTTAATAAGTGTTTTAGATTTAATATAGCAAAACAAATATTTACTGGATAAGCGGACAATTGAATATTTGATACTCTACATCTTCTTATTTCTCTAAAAATTACATACTTCAAAACTCAGCTCAGATGTCACTTTGTGCTAGAAATTGTCCCTAAAACTTACTTTCACCTCAGGCTAATATGTTTTCTATAATCTCTTATGGAATTCTGGATTCAAAACACACCACTTGGTGAAGACTGTTAATCCTCAATAACAGACCTTCATTTTTCAGGAACAAACCATGTGGGCCAAGACTGCCTCCAATAAGGGTGGATAAATGGCTGGAATTGTCCCAGCAGTGAACAGCCACACTGATATCAGCAAGTTTTATAAAATATTATATCATGCGCACTGCCATCAGACAGAGAATACAACTCAAAAAAGGTGAGGAGGGAGGGGAGACATATTTTAATTATTTATTTAAAATTAATTTCAAATCTACAGAAAACTAGCATAAATAAAAGTAGTACAAAGAACATCTACATGCCCTTTACATAGACTCAACTATTGTTAACTGTGAACTCTTTTTCTTTTGCGTTTCTCCCTCTCTCTCAGTTTTATACCTTATAACCATTATCTTCTAAATAGTATCATTACATATTTCCAGAATATGAAAATCTTCTATAGAATCAGAAAGTAGTTATGAACTTCGGTAACTGTAACATCAATATAATATGACTGATTAATGCATTTTGAAGCGAGACGGAGTGTAAAATTGAAAAGCTTTCTAGTACAGGGAAGTGATTTCTAAAAGAGATGTGGAAATGAGATGAAACACCAGGGCAGTCGTGGAGTCTGGGAAATAACACTGGTATAACACTCTCATATCTGGTGTGCAGAGAGAAGGAAAAGTAAATTCCTGTCCAAATGGTCTACTTCATAGTGTTTTGAAAGGCAGGTCTCACAGTTAACATTTTCTTCAGAGCCCCCATGACATCCTTATTCCTAAGACTATAGATCAGAGGATTCAGCACTGGAGTGAGGATGGTATAAAAGACAGACACCATCGTGTCCCTCTCCGGGGTGTGGTAGGAGCTGGGGAGCATGTAGGTATAGATGGCAGCCCCATAGAAGAGGATGACCACAGTCAGGTGGGAGGAGCAGGTGGCAAAGGCCTTTTTCCGGCCCTCTGCTGTGTTCATCCTGTGGATAGTGAGGAGGATGCAAAAATAGGAGCTTGAAATGATTGTCACAGGAACGAGGAGCATGAGGACACAGCATAGGTACATGAAAATCTCATAGACTGAGGTGTCCGAGCAGGAGAGTTTCAATACAGCAGGAACTTCACAGAAGAAATGATAAATCTCCCGGGATCCACAGAAGGGGAAGGTCATGGTGATGGGAGTGAACATGAAGCCATCCACTGAGCCCAGGAACCAGCAGCCCGATGCCAGGAACAAACACGCCTTACAGCTCATGAGGACAGGGTAGCGGAGAGGACGGCAGATGGCCACGTAGCGGTCATAGGCCATGGCGGCCAGAAGGAAAAATTCCGAACCCGCTAGTGTCACATAGAGGAACATCTGCGTCCCACATGCAGGGGCTGAGATCTTATTCACACCCATGACCTGGTCCAGGAGCATCTTGGGTACGGTGACAGAAATGTACATCATGTCCATGAGAGACAATTGACTGATGAAAAAGTACATGGGGGTGTGGAGGTGGGCGTCAGAGCATATCAGAAAGATGAGGAAAGCATTTTCAGACAATGCCGTTAGGAAAATCACAAAGATGACCACACAAAGTAGAGCAGGATGTTTGGATTGTCTGAAGAGTCCCACCAAGATGAAATCTGACCATCCAGTGTGGTTGGCCATCCAGGCGATGCTGGTCATGAGGTTTCACCTAGCTCACCAAGGAAAGCTTGGGGTTAATGTTATTCTAGCCTCTGAAACAAGTGCGTGCGCGCGCGCGCGCGTTTGTGTGTGTGTGTGTGTGTGTGTGTGTTCTAAGCAAAGAAAGGCCCATGGGCCTGTAGATCTGGGGGTTATAAATTATCTATAATTCAACACATTTACCAGGAACTAAGAATTCACAACTGTGTTTCAAAATAGTGATTTGTACTGAAGTTGCTACAGTTCTGAGTCGTGAGATTTCCTGATGAGAGCATCTGTCATACACAAGTCCTAGAAATTGGCATGTCACTGCGCTATGCAGACACAAATAGTGAATTATTGAAAAAAAAAGAGAAGGTGGTTCCTTGCTTTTAGAGTTTTTTAGGGAAGTCTGAAGTGAATTACATTCTCTGCTTTGAGGATTCATCTAGAATCTTAAAAACTCTCAGAGGTGTATTCCATATAGTAATTGTTTAGAAAGTGACTAAAATACCATTTCTGGAAAACTCATACCAAACATTTGCACTCTTCCACCCACAATATTGGACAATGCTGTGAGGCTCTGTGGTTTCATGGAGCAAAACCCCACACATCCCCATGAGCAGGGCGGGGTCCTTCTGCACACCAGATCCCTCAGAAACCCGAGGCACATGGGGTGAGGAGCCCAGAGTCAGTGGCTGCTCTGCGGGGTGGACCCAGCCTCCCCTCTACCTGGTATTCCTCTGTTCATTGAACATAAAAATAGACGATATGAAAATGTTTGATTTCAGGATTGATGAAGACTAAATGCAGAAAAGTGCTTAGAATATTACCAGTTACAGATGAATACATACATATACAATCAAACAGTCAATAGCTACATGAATTATTCTGCAGACTCTATTACTCTTATTATCTAATAATATGAGCTTCATGACTTCAGTTTGCTGATTTTATCATCTATTCAGACATTTAAGGATTTGGATTTGATAATTTCTGTACTCTTAGACAACTTGTATATATACAGGTTACACTATTTTATATAAATTCATATAAATGTATAGATGTGTATTTATATATACATATATAATATGTGCAGATTCACAAATATAAGAATACATTTTATATGGATATTTATGAATAGAAATGCATATATTAATATAACACATGTTTCTTGCTTTTATCTTGGTTAAGCAGAGATTTATGGAGAATTCCACCTCCTTTGTGTCTAGTGTATGCTTCTCCAAGCTAACGCCTTAAAGCTCCTGTCATTTGCCTTAAGTCTCAGGGGCCATAACTAGGATTTAGAAACTCCCTGCCGTTTACCAGGCGAGACTTTTGTTGTTTTTGCAAATATCATCTGCTTTATTGCCTGCTACCGTCAATTTTTCATGGAAACTAAGAGGCAGAGAAGAAAATAAAACAACACTAAGGTGTCTCTGACTTCAATTCCCTCCTCTATCTTGCTCCTTACAGCCTGTCTCTGTGTTACATAGTACAGGAATCAAAGTAAATTAAATTTGATTAAGCTTGAGGAGGTCACAGTCAATCTATTCAGGAAAAAAAACCATATAAACATGATCTAAAGTACAACTTCAGATTAGAATAGTTATGAAATAAATTAACAAGGCTAACAGAAGCAAAATGCATTTAGCCTTTCTGAAGAGAATCACTAATAACTTCTACATTTTCTCTTAACAAGATTAAAACTGCGATTTTTCAACTTCTGACATGATAGATGTTAAATTTTAGTATTTATCAATAAGAAGAAAATATAGGTTCCTTTTTCTGGAAAGACTTTAGCAGTGGTCAACATACAGTCATTTTTCAGGAAGAACTTCCATGTTTCAAATACATTTTATATTCTTTCAATAATTCTAAATGAAACCATATTTCCAAGTTTTTGGGGTGCTGATGCAGTACACAACACTGCAGATGAATTTGATGTCTTGATTTAACTGCTTGTGAAACATGGGACATACTGCCTTTAAAATTATAACACTCCTTTATAATCCCACCCTCACTGGCAAATGAAAGTTAACACCTGTGCAAAATTTTGAAACAGTCTGACAAAGCATGCATCTGCTGACCTAGTCTGTATTTGAGGTCAGAGTGAAGTAAGGGCCAGCGCAGTGACTGGCACATGTGAAAACCGGGCAGCTGTTTGCTAAGTGAGTGGAGGGAGAGCAGGAGGACAGTGCTGGAGGGAAGGTGAGTGCTGGGCAAATCTCTCCTGCACTTTTGTAAATGGGAGTCACTGTCATTAAGCCAGGCTGACCAGCTGACCTGGGCAGCAGACAGACGAGGGAACACTGTGTCTGCAACATGCAGCACGGTTGGTCTTTTTCTTTCTTTTGTTTTTCTTTATCGAAGTGCTTGAGTTTCCATACAGTATAATGCATGTCTAAGTTGGGGGATAATTAATAGTGGAGGTAGAGCAATACTGAACATTTACCCGAAGCTTACAGTATCCTAGGAATTGATGTAAATGCCAGTTTTCCACATTTAATCTTCCTCAAGGGCCTCTGATATATAAAATCTTATTTTCACCATTTACGGATTTAAAAATTCAAGTTTTGGGGTATCTAACATCACACAGGTAACCTGATGGAGCAAGTACACCAGTCCAGGTATGGGACCCACAGCATAGCACTTACCTCAGTTCTCTTGGGCACAGTCCTCCCTCCATAGTCTAAAATTTGGGTTTTAGGTAACTCGCTGTCAGTTTTATCAGGGAAACATAACTATGATTGAAGCATTTGTTGCTAGTGTTTTCTAACTCTGAGACATAATTTCCATTCAAAGAAAAATTAGTTGTATTTCTTCTGCAAAAATTTTATCTCACTAAAACAAATATGTCATTCAATAATAGAGGAAGAGTATATACTATTTTGTCCATAAATACTTGGAAATAAAAAACCCATTTACTAACATGTAGTAAATAAGTGTTATATAAAATGAGACTCAAAAGAAAAAGAAAACAGATTGGTTTTTCTCCATAAAAACAGATAATCGAGGAAAATGAGGAAATACGTTTCAAGAACTAATAGAAATGTTTCAAAAGCAGAACACCAAGTCAACAACCATAATTTCCTTTTGCTCCTGCAATACTGTCTACCTGTCTGGTGGACTCACCAACAGATGATGTCTTGACCCTCATTTAGACGGGCTAATGGTATGTGGCTGGCTTAAGTGTGCAAAGGAAAATAGAAAAGTTACATCATCCGTGGTTTCACTGTGTCCATTAGGGGTGTAGAGAAAAGTTTTCTGCTAATAAATCCTCTCTGGGATTTTCAACAAGAGTGCAAATAAAGGAGCTGAAGAGGCTAATAGATATCTCTGTTGTCTTTTTTATTTTCTTCTCCGGTTTTGTTTTATTTTTTCTTAAGATACAGGATCTCACTATGGTGCCCAGGCTGTAGAGCAGTAGTTTTTCACAGGTGTGATGACGGTGCACGAAGGCCTCAAACTCCTGGCCTCAAGTGATCCCCCTCCACCTCGTCTCCTGAATAGCTGGTACTACAGACACCCACAACTGCACCCAGGTGTTTTGTTGCTGTTGTCGTTTAATCTCCTTTTATTGATAAAGTGAAAGTCTCAACAAATATTAATAATCTCAAATTTAGCCATCACGAATGAATTTTTATTTATGAGGTATGAGTTAGTTATATATTTGGCCTTTTACGTTTTACACAATATTTGTGTGTGTGTCTTTGTGTCTCCTTTAAACTTTAAGAAATTTTTGTAAAATATTGCTGAATTTTTATTTATGATGTATGAGTTAGTTATATATTTGGCCTTTTATGTTTTACACAATATTTGTGTGTGTGTCTTTGTGTCTCCTTTAAACTTTAAGAAATTTTTGTAAAATATTGCTATTTGTGCTCCAATCTCTCACAGACATAGGCTTTGAAACTCAGAGTTTCAACTGATGTGTCAAAGACGGTATCACTAATCAGTGATGTTCTCCATAATAAAATCGAGGTTGTCTTTTTCATATCTTCATTGGTGTCACTCTTCATTCGGTTATGTCCTTTCTTCTGTCACTCACCTGCAAGCTGTATCACTTTAGGGATGCATTGAATTTTAAAGTTTGTTTTTATTTTAAATATTGACATGACTAAAAAAAAATCTAAAAACACAGCTGGTGCAAAGAAAATTTTAAAATCAATCATAATGTAATAGTCCAGATATAAACAAAACCTCGCCTTCAAACTTAAATATTTATGAAGTATACACCATGTAGCAGACATCTGGAATAAAATAGGGAACAAGGTGAAAGCAACTCCCCCCTCTTGGATCTTGCAGACAAGTACTTCCGAACTGTTTTCTGTTCATGTGTTCTAGAATGTTGTTGATCATGTTTCCATGTCATGGATGTCTTTTCATGACAACTTTTGTCTGAATGGTGTCTGTCTTCTATTTGTTGGGCCCATGCTTGAGGGCTGGAGCCTCCACTGAATTCTAGGGCTTCAGTCGGCAGAGAGCTTGTCCTGACTCCTGTGCTGCCTCGTTTCCTGTAAGGCTGTGAGAGTGCAGGCCCTGGGGGGACACTGGAGAGCAGGAGAAAGAAGGAAATTGTGTCTTATTTCCTGCTTCCGGTGATGATCTCTTGCAGAAGCAGCAGCAGCAACTGCAGGCAGCAGGAGCCATGTGGGGGTTGTAGGCTTACAATAAGATTCAGCAGTGTTTGTGGGGATGCAGGCATCTGGGTTGCTGCATATCAGCATGCAGCGGTCACCCAAGCATTCCTGGGCATGGCATTTCCATCAGCTCAGCACTGAGGAGCATATGAGGTTGCCACATGAGGTGACAACTCCTGGTCCTTGGGTGATAACACTCAGCTCCTTGCTCCATCAGCCTTCCCTCCGGCCCTCTTTGCCACCCCATAACCACTTTAGTACATTAAATCTGTTCTATTTAAAATGGGTAACGTGTGTATATGTGAATAGACGTTGATAGTCTATCAAATTAATTATACCATAATTACAATCTAAATAGTGAATATTTACGTTGTGTTCAAATTTCTAAGTGATAAATTGTTTGACATTTTAAATAGCTTATTTACAAAGGATTATCTTTTTATTGCATATATTTAAGGTATACAACCTATTTTTATATGCACAGTGAAATTATTACTGACTACTATAGTCAAGCAAATAAACATGTCCATCTTTACTTTGTGTGTGTATGTGTGTGTGTGTGTCTACAAGTGCTAAGAGCAGCTGAAACCTACTCTCTTGGCTACTTTCCAGTATACAATACAATATTATCAACTATGGTCATCATGCTATACATTAGATCTCTCGACTTATTTATCCGACACAACTGCAACTTTTAACCTTTGACCAACATTTCCATACTCTCCCCCTGCCACCTCTCCCAGATAACATTCTCTAAGTGTAGTTTTTCCTAAAGCAATTAGCAAGAAGGTATAAAGTTTTTCAAGTTTCTTAATATCCAACAACTAAATTTCCTGTCCAGAAATGTTTTCAACTTGTGTTACAGTATCACAGCATTAAACTTTACCTGTACTAGGACTGAATTCCATTTACTTTTCCATCTTAGTCAATTTGATAGGTATATCATTGTTTAATTTGCTTTTTTGATTACTAATGTTTATATGACTTTTGACATGTTTATGCATTTAAGTGTTGCTTTGTGAAATATCTGTTAAATCCTGTGTACATTTTTCTATTTCCACATTGTATGCGCATATTTATCTACATATCTATCTATATATTTCATGTGTGTATATTAAAAATTTTTTTCTATTTTATTAAATTCTATTTTAAATTCTGGGATATACTTGCAGGACGTGCAGGTTTGTTGCGTAGGTAAACATGTGCCATGGTGGTTTGCTGCACCTATCAACCCATCACCTAGGTATCAAGCCTCCCATACATTAGCTATTAATCCCGATGCTCCCCCCAGCCCCCGAGATGCCCCAGTGTGTTGCTCCCCTCCCTGTGTCCATGTGCTCTCATTATTCAGCTCCCACTTGTAAGTGAGCATATTTGGTGTTTGGTTTTCTGTTCCTACAGTAGTTTGCTGAGGATAATGGCTTCCAGTTTCATCCATATCTCTGCAAAGGACATGATCTCATTCCATTTTACGGCTGCATAGTAATCCATGTTGTATATGTGGCATGTTTTCTTTATCCAGCCTATCATTGATAAGCATTTGTGTTGAGTCCATGTCTTTGCTATTGTGTACAGTACTGCAATGAACATACCCATGCATGTATCTTTATAATAGAGTGACTTATATTCCTTTGGGTATGTACCAAGTAATAGGATTGCTGGGTCAAATGGTACTTCTGGTTCCAGGTCTTTGAGGACTCACCACATTGTCTTCCACAATGGTTGAACTAATTTACACTCCCACCAACAGTGTAAAAGTGTTCCTCTGTCTCCACAACCTTGCCAACATCTGTTGTTTCTTGATTTTTTAATAATCACCATTCTGACTGGCATGAGATAGTAACTCATTGTGGTTTGAATTTGCATTTCTCTAACGATCAGTGATGTTGAGCTTCTTTTCATATGTTTCTTGGCCACATAAATGTCTTCTTTTGAAAAATGTCTTTTCATGTCCTTTGCTCACTTTTTAATGGGGTTGTTTTTTCTTCTAACTTAAGTTCCTTGTAGATTTTGGATATTAGACTTTGTCAGATGAATAAATTGCAAAAACTTTCTCTCATTCTGTAGGTTGTCCACTCACTCTGATAATAGTTTCTTTTGCTGTGCAGAAGCGCTTTAGTTTAATTAGATCCCATTGTCAATTTTTGGTTTTGTTGCAATTGCTTTTGGTGTTTTTGCATAAAATCTTTGTCTGTGCCTATGTCCTGAATGATATTGCTTAGATTTTCTTTTAGGGTGTTTATAGTTTTGGGTGTTACATTTAAGTATTTAATCCATCTGAATTAAGTTTTTGTATAAGGTATAAGGAGGGATCCAGTTTCAATTTTCTGCATATGACTACCCAGTTTTCCCAGCACCATTTATTAAACAGGAAATCCTTTTTCCATTGCTTGTTTTTGTCTGATGGTTGTAGATATGTGGTCTTATTTCTGAGATCTCTATTCTGTTCCATTGGTCTCTGTGAATTTTTTTTTTAACCAGTACCATGCTGTTTTGGTTACTATAGCCATGTCATACAGTTTCAAATCAGGTAGCATGAGGCCTCCAGCTTTGTTCTTTTTGCTTAGGATTGTCTTGGCCATACAGGTCCTTTTTTGGTTCCATATAAATTAAAAAAAATTTTTTTGGTCAGTCTATAAAGAATGCCAATGGCAGTTTAATGGACACACCATTGAATCTATAAATTACTTTGGGCAGTATGGCCATTTCATGATATTAATTCTTCCCATCCATGAGCATGAAATGCTTTTCCATTTGTTTGTGTCCTCTCTTATTTCCTTTAGCAGTGGTCTGTAGTTCTCCTTGAAGAAGTCCTTCACTTCCATTCTTAGCTCTATTCCTAGGTATTTTATTCTTTTTGTAGCAATTGTAAATGGAAGTTCATTCATGAGTTGGCTCCCTTCTCATCTATTGTTGGTGTACAGGAATGTGTGTGATTTTAGCACATTGATTTTGTATGCTGAGACTTTGCTGAAGTTGCTTATCAGCTGAAGGAGCTTTTGAGCTGAGACAATGGGGTTATCTAGTTATAGCAGAATGCCATCTGCAAACAGAGACAGTTTGACTTCCTCTCCTCCTATTTGAATACCATTGATTTCTTTCTCTTGCCTGATTGCCCTGGCCAGAACTTCTTATACTAGTTGACTAGGAGTCAGAGAGCATCCTTTTCTTGGCTGGTTTTCAAGGGAAATTCTTTCAGATTTTGCCCATTTAGTATGATATTGGCTGTGAATTTGTCATAATTGGCTCTTATTGAGATATGTTCAATCAATACCTAGTTCATTGAGAGTTTTTAACATGAAAGGATGTGGAAGTTTATTAAAGGCTTTTTCTGAATCTATTGAGATAATCATGTGATTTTTGTCTTTAGTATTGCTTATGTGATGGATTACGCTTATTGATTTGCCTATGTTGAACCAGCCTTGCAACCCAGGGATGAAGCTGACTTAATGGTGGTGGATAAGCTTTTTAATGTGTTGCTGGATTCAGTTTGTCAATATTTTATTGAGGATTTTTGCATTTATGTTCATCAGGGATATTGGCCTGAGGTTTTTGTTGTTGTTGTATCTCTGCCAGGTTTTGTTATCAGTATGATGCTCGCCTTATAAAATGAGTTAAGGAGAAGTCTCTCCTTTGCAAATTGTTTGGAATAGTTTCAGAATAAATGGTGCCAGCTCCTCTTTGCTCATCTGGTAAAATTCAGCTGTGAATCCATCTGGTCCTGGACTTTTATTGGTTGGTAGGCTGTTACTGCCTCAATTTCAGAACTTGTTATTGATCTATTCAGGGATTCAACTTCTTCCTGATTTAGTCTTGGAAGGGTGTCTATGTCCAGGAATTTATACATTTTTTTTCTAGATATTCTGGTTTATTTGCATACAGGTGTTTATAGTATTCTCTGATGGTTGTTTTTATTTCTGTGGGGTCAGTGATGATATCCTCTTACCATTTTTTATTGTATCTATTTGATTCTTATCTTTTCTGCTTTGTTAGTCTAGCTAGTGGTTTTTTAAATTAAGTTTTTCCAAAAAACAAGCCTGTAGATTCATTGAATTGTTGAAGGCTTTTCACATGTCTATCTCCTTCAGTTCCACTCTGATCTTGGTTGTTTCTTGTCTTCTGTTAGATTTTCATTCTGTTTGCTCTTGGTTCTCGAGTTCTTTAATTGTGATGTTAAGGTGTTGATCTGAAATCTTTCTAGCTTTTTATGTGGGCATTTAGTGCCATAAAATTTCTCTCTAAACCATGCTTTAGCTGTGTCCCAGAGATTCTGGGTTTGTTCTCATTGGTTTCAAATACTTTCTTGATTTCTGCCTTAATTTTATTATTTACCCAGGAGTCATTCAGAGCAGGTTGTTCAAGTTCCATGTAGTTGAGTGGTTTTGAGTAAGTTTCTTAATCTCGAGGTCTAATTTGATTACACTGTGATCTGAAAGACCATGTGTTATTATTTCAGTACTTTTGCATTTACTGAGGAGTGCTTTAATTCTAATTATGTAATCAATTTTAGAGTAAGTTCCATGTGGCACTTAGAATAATGTATATTCTGTTGTTTTGGGGTGGAGTGTCCTATAAATATGTATCAGATCTACTTGACCAAGAGTGAGTTCAACTCCTAAATATCATTTTAAATTTTCTGTCTAATGATGATGATCTGTCTAATATTGACAGTGGGGTGTTAAAGTCTCCCACTATTACTGTGTCAGAGTCTCAGTCTCTTTGTAGGTCTTTAAGAATTTGCTTTATAAATCTGAGTGCGCCTGTATTGGGTGCACATGTATTTAGGATAGTCAGCTTTTCTTGTTGAATTGATCCCTTTACCATTATGTAAGGCCCTTCTTTGTTTTTTTTAATCTTAGTTGGTTTAAAATCTGTTTTGTCAGAAACTAGCATTGCAACCCCTGCTTTTTTCTGCTTAGCAAATTTGTTTTGAGCCTATGTGTGTCCTTTATCTCTAAATTTCTCATTCTTTTTTTCCTACTTTCTTTCTAATTCTTTTTTCTCTAATCTTGTCTTATTTCAGCAAGGTAGTCTTCAAGCTCTGAAATTCTTTCCTGTGCTTAGTCTATTTGGTTATTGATGTTTGCAGTGTGTTGTGTTTTTGAGCTTCATCAGATCATTTATGTTCCTCCCTAAACTGGTTATTCTGGTCGATAGTTTCTGCAATGTTTTATCACGGTTCTTCGTGTCTTTGCGTTGGTTTAGAACAAGCTCCTTTAGCTCAGCGAAGTTTGTCATTGCTCACCTACTTCTGTCAATTCATCCGTCTTAGCCTCCTTCCAGTTCTGTGGACAAGTGTTGCAATCATTTGGAGGAGAAGAGGCACGTGGCTTTTTGAGTTTTCAGCATTTTTTAAAGGATTCTTTCTCATCTTCATGAGTTCGTCTAGCTTCGAGGCTGCTGACCTTTGGATGACGTTTTTGTGGGGACTTTTTGTTGGTGCTGTTATTGTTGCTTTCTTTTTTTAAAAAAAAATTTTTATTGCATTTTAGGTTTTGGGGTACATGTGCAGAACATGCAAGATAGTTGCATAGGTACACACGTGGCAGTGTGTTTTGCTGCCTTCTGCCCCTTCACCCATATTTGGCATTTCTCCCCATGCCATCCCTCCCCCGCTTCCCCCCGTTGTCCCTCCTCTATTTCCCCCAATAGACCTCAGTGTGTGGTACTCCCATCCCTGTGTCCATGTGTTCTCATTGTTCATCACCCGCCTATGAGTGAGTATATACGGTGTTTCCTTTTCTGTTCTTGTGTCAATTTGCTGAGAATGATGTTCTCCAGATTCATCCATGTCCCTACAAAGGACACGAACTCATCATTTTTGATTGCTGCATA
>CM052666.1:44302841-44316556 GCA_028533165.1 Leontopithecus rosalia | reverse complement strand
TTGCCTACTCCTATGTCCTGAATGGTTTTGCCTAGATTTTCTTCTAGGGTTTTTATGGTGTCTGGTCTTATGTTTAAGTCTTTAATCCATCTGGAGTTAATTTTAGTGTAAGGTGTCAGGAAGGGGTCCAGTTTCTGCTTTCTGCACATGGCTATCCAGTTTTCCCAACACCATTTATTAAACATGGAATCCTTTCCCCATTGCTTGTTTTTGTCAGGTTTATCAAAGATTGTATGGTTGTAGATGTGCTGTGATGCCTCCGATGCCTCTGTTCTGTTCCATTGGTCTATATCTCTGTTTTGATACCAGTACCATGCTGTTTTGATTACTGTAGCCTTGTAGTATAGTTTGAAGTCCGGTAGTGTGATGCCTCTCGCTGTGTTCTTTTTGCTTAGGATTGACTTGGCTTATTGTTGCTTTCTGTTTGTTTAACTTTTAACAGTCGGGTCCCCCTTCCACAGGGCTGCTGTGTTTTGCTGGGGGTCCACTCCAGATCCTATTTGCCTGGGCCCCTCCCGCACCTGGAGGTGTCACCTGAGGAGGCTGCAGAACAGCAAAGATGGCTGCCTGCTCCTTCTCCTGGGATCTCTGTCTCCGAGGGACATCAGGCTGACGTCAGTGGAAACGGTCTTGTATAAGACGTCTGGCGACCCCTGCTGGCAGGGCGGGGCATCTCACCCATCAGGAGGCCCCTTAAAGCATTCTGGCTCTCTCTTGATGGAGAGGGTGTGCTGTGCTGGGTATTCTTTTTTTTTTTTTTCTTTTGAGACAGTGTCGCTCTCGTCACCCAGGCTGGAGTGCAATGGTGCGATCTCGGCTCACCGCAACCTCTGCCTCCTGGGTTCAGGCAATTCTCCTGCCTCAGCCTCCTGAGTAGCTGGGATTACAGGCACGTGCCACCATGCCCAGCTAATTTTCTGTATTTTTAGTAGAGACGGAGTTTCACCATGTTGACCAGGATTGTCTGGATCTCTTGACCTCGTGATCCACCCGCCTCGGCCTCCCAAAGTGCTGGGATTACAGGCCTGAGCCACCGCGCCCGGCCCTGTATTCTTTACATACCTTAAAGAATCTTTAAAGTGCTTTGTTTAATACACTAGTGCTAATGGTTCGATTTAGTGCACTCATTCTGGCTCCTGGGATTCCTCAGAGCAAACGGGGAAAGACTAAGTCTGCTGATTCACAGAGATCATGGCTACTTCTCCTCCCAGGGGCTCAGTCCTGGGCAGTTCAGAGTTCTGCCCCTAAACCCCTGGTAGGAGCTGCTGGAACTCCTGCAGGGAGGCCCCACCCAGTGAGGAGGGATGGGTCAGGGTCCGGCCTAAAGAGGCAGTCTGGCCACGATCTGCCACAGCTGCTGTGCTGGGCCGATTCCTCCTGCGTCCAAAGTGTCCAGTGTCCCCAGCACCAGCAGGGGAAAATGGCAGACTGGAGCTGCAGTGGTGGCTACTGCCCCTCCTCCTGCAGCTCAGTCATCTTAGGCAGCGGGCAGCAAGAGTGATGATGGCAGCAGCCCCTCTTCCCCCCACCCCAGAACTCGGTAGTCTTAGGGAGCCTCCAGCTGAGTGGCCGCTGAGAATCTGCACAGCTCTGTGCTTGGGTTCCAAGACCCTGGTGGCCTGGCTCATGAGGGGGTCTCCTGATCCGTGGGATGCACAGATCCATGGAAAAAGCATGGCTTCCCAGGCAGGGAAGCATGATCACTCACGGCCCCCCTTGCCCGTGTGGCTCCCAGGTGGGTCATCGCACCATCCTGTTTTTCCTTGCTCCCCGTGGGTCATGCCAATTGCCTAGTCAGTCCCAGTGGCAGAACCTGGATACCTCACTTGTCGGTGCAGGATTCACCCGCCGTTTTGCTGCTTCTAGGCGGGAGACTCTGCCTACAGCTGATTCTAGTCAGCCATTGGCCCTGTGTTAAGTTTAGATATTACTTGCAGAGAGTGTACACTACAGTTTTTTTTTCCAGTTTTGGTTTCAAAAGATTGTGTGCCGTCAGAATCTTTAAAATATTTTGTTTAATACGTTAGTGCTAATGGTTCAGTTTTGGGATTAGAAAGTCATATATTTTGGAATCGTTTACCTTTACATTTTTCAGTAAATGAGCTTGAGGATGATTTTTGGTACGTTTAAGTTTTAGTACAATAATAATTTATTTGGGACGTGATATGCAGTGGACTTCTAACAATATTGTTTTCAAGTACAGCGTAACTCCAAATGCTAAATGCTTCTTTTATTTATGCATTCAAAAATATTTATTCAACATTGGTTATGTGACAGCTGTTATTCTAGGCTTGCTGTGGTGACTCAAAGACTCTACCTTCATCCAGCTTATATTCTAGAGATAACTAAAGGCAATAAACTGATAAACACATAAGATAAAACTGGGAATTAATAACTATAGTGATTAAAAATAAAGGCAGGGCGAGGGGATAGAAAATCACGAGGGAATCTATTTTGTACTGGCTGGTAAGAAGAACTTGATTTAGAAGGTGAAATTCTATCATACACATGAATGATGTAAAGGCATACTTTTAGGTTGGTAGATAAACAATTTGTGATTCATACTAACAATGATTAATCCAAAGTATGATATTGAACTTGGAAGAATTCTTTGTTTTTCAAGGTTAAATTTAACATATGTTAAAAGACACCAGATTTAATATATGCAGTCAAACAATGATGTCCTATGAGTGACAAATGTCTCTCATTTGTTAGATGGAATTAAAAGGACAAAATATATGGAGGTACATTTTCTTTTCTTTTCTTTTCTTTTTTTTTTTTTTTTTGAGACGGGGTTTCACTCTTGTTACCCAGGCTGGAGTGCAATGGCGCGATCTTGGCTCACTGCAATCTCTGCCTCCTGGGTTCACGCAATTCTCCTGCCTCAGCCTCCCGAGTAGCTGGGATTACAGGCGCGCGTCACCATGCCCAGCTAATTTTTTGTATTTTTAGTAGACACGGGGTTTCACCATGTTGACCAGGATGGTCTCGATCTCTTGACCTCGTAATCCACCCACCTTGGCCTCTCAAAGTGCTGGGATTACAGGCTTCAGCCACCGCGCCCGGCCTGGAGGTACATTTTCTATTGGAACAAATTTATACTTACAGGTGTATATTGAACTAATCACAACAAAATTATGAAATATTTGAATGAACAAGAATGCAAACACTTTTGCAATTTCTTAATCTTATGCTACTACATACATATATGTGTGTGTGTGTGTGTGTGTGTGTGTGTGTGTGTGTGTGTGTATGAGTACATATTAGGTTCTGAATTACTTTCATTCAACACATAAATTTAAGCATAAAGCCAAGCACTTGTGAAAAAAGCAAAATATAATAGGCAATTTACTCTTCAGACTTGCCCTTCCCAAATATCTTCACGAATCCTCTGGCCACTTCTTTGTTGCGGAGGCTGTAGATAAGGGGATTCAGCATGGGAGTGAGAATGGTGTAGAATACAGACACCATCTTGTCCTGGGTGGGTGAACGCTCCGATGTGGGTCGCATGTATATAAACATGGCTGCTCCATAGTACATTCCCACCACCATGAGGTGGGAGGAACAGGTAGCAAAAGCTTTGCGGCGACCCTCCCCAGAGCCCATGTGAATGACAGCCAGAATAACTCGAGCATAGGAGGCAATAATAACTGCTACAGGGAAGAGAAGCATCAGGACGCAGCAGATGAATATCATCCTTTCAAACATCAAGGTGTCATTGCACGAGAGGGTAAGAAGGGCAGGTACGTCACAGAAAAAGTGGGGTATTTCCCGGGCAGCACAATATGAGAAGGACAGCACAACCGCATCTTCAATTATGCCATCAAGGGAGCCAAGAATCCAAGAAGCAGCAGCCAGGAGACCACAGATGTTTTGGCTCATGAGGACTAGGTATCTTAATGGGTGGCAAATGGCAACATACCGATCATAGGCCATTGCAGCCAAAAGGAAACATTCAGCTCCAAGCAGGGACACATAGAAGAATATCTGAGTTCCACAGCCTGCCAGAGAGATAGATTTCTTTCCAGAGAAGTAGCTGAAGGCCATCTTGGGTACAGTGGTGCAGATGAGCAGGAGGTCCATGAGGGACAGTTGGCTGAGGAGGAAGTACATGGGGGTGTGGAGCTGGGTGTCCAGGTAGATGAGGAGAACCATGGCAGAGTTTCCCATGAAGGCCACTGAAAAGATGCCCAGGACCAGAAAGAAGAGGAAGGTGTGGGTGGGGCTGTGACTGAAGATTCCCAGGAGGATGAAGTCAGAGTTGAAGGTCTGATTCTCCCATGCCATGATCAATATGTTCTCTATGGAGAATACAACATGTAAGAAATAACCAGAATTATGTCACAGAAATATCAAGAATTTCCCTCCAAGAAAAACACAGCTACAAAATGTATATGGGAAAATTATTTCTCTGGTCATTAATTATTTTTATTTGTAGACTAGGAATTTTAAGAATTAAGTTTTAGCTTGATGTGATTTTTTTAATGCAAAGTCATAGCTAATGGACATGATAGGGTTCAGAGTAAAAACATGGTATTTTTCTTGAGTTCTATAATCTAGTCGAGCAAGAAGTCAACTAAAAAATGTAATGTAGATTGTCCCTTTATAATGACACGAAGATCATGAAAAGACTCATGAATTTGGGGAAATTTCATTACATTAGTATTGTATTTCCCAGGGAAACTAATGACATCACACTATAATGCTAACGAAATTTCATATAGGAAAGTATAGATGAAAACAAATACTAAAATGATACAGGATTAGTCAAATTCCAGGTAATAAGAATAAATTAAAATTGCAACATGAGGAGTGTGTTACTTGATTCTTATTGCTAGTAACAGTAAGTTTCAGCAGAAGGTCCTCACCAATATGCTCTTTCCTCATCTAGTCCCTAAAAATTGATTGCGTCCAAAAGACAGTCAGGCAGAGTCTATTTTACTGAAGAACCAGGTTACACGAGAGCGTCAGAGCATCTTTCAAACTCTCTTAGCTGTGTGACGTTAGATGATTATTTTCTCTAAGCCCTGTTTTCTACTCTATAAATTTTGATATTTATAATATCTATATTATATGGTGTTATGAAGACTAAACAAGATTAGGTTTTAAAGTATTTAGAACATTACGTAGATATAGTTTGTATAATACAAACATTTGAAATTAAATACTATTTGAGAGAATACAGTATATTCTTAGTTTTCTTTAGAAGGACCCTTTTAAGAGCCTTCTTGTGGCTAAAAAGTAGCATCTTTTTAATTCTCTATTTTTACATTCATTTGGTTTCCTTCTTGGCCTCTTTCTCCATGGATTAAGGAATTGGCTTTATTTCTCTCCTAATATACTCTGAACAAATTGTGCACATTGTCTTATTAATTTTAATACTATGTATCTACATATTCTAATTATAACCCTACAGTTCACTACATCCTAAATTCCTAATCAGTTCTAAATTCTCTGAAAGGTTTCTTACATTTACAATGCTTTGAAAAAACTCAACCCATATTGTGCGACTTACACATGCTACTTAATTTTTTCAGATATTTTCACTTTTCCCACTTTTCTTAAAACAATTACTAATTATATTTTATAAAACATTCATCTATCATTCATCCTGGTGCAAACCTTTTCTTATGCATCCCACAGAAAAACTCTGAATCATTGTTTTTAAATGTTCATCATTTCTCAGGTTTGTTGAACACTTACTGCCCAGTGAAAATTACCACACTGCTTGACTCAAGTGCAGTCCCTCTAATAAACAATATGTATTTTTAATTTCAAGTTTATTCATGTTATACTTGTGTGAAATTATCTCTCTCCCCATGTTTTGAAACATAAATGCTAAAAATTTATGGAAAAATAAACATTTAACATATCACCTCCTAAAAATGCTGCTTTTTTCCGTTTGTACAAAACCATATTTCAATCCAACATGCTGCATCCTCGAAAGATAATAAGAACCGTAAGTATTGATTCTTTCAAGTTGGACCTAAATTACATAATTAACTAGTCCATAAATTAGATTAGTAATTTAAGGAAGCTGTGCACCCTGAGGAACTCCATCGATCATATATCCTTCGATGTGTATTTGTCTTCTTATGTATCTTTTTGTCTTATTTATCTTTTTATTCTTCTCTTTAACCACAAGCTTACACACGTAGCTTGACTCATAGAGGGCACTAAAATGACCTGGTCCCCATTATTAACAAACAAGAGGACCTGACTCTAATTAGGTTTAATTTTACATCTGAATTTTTGCTCACAGCTGTTTCCCATGCCTCCTGTGTTAACAACAAACTGCAGCACATTCTGTCCACATATGTAAAATTATCTGATCAGTTTAGCCCATATTAGGACCCACCTGAAGAATAGCAGCGTGGAATAGTAGAACTGATCAAGACTAGTTGTTCTCTGATTAATCAAGAAACATTTTTCAGTTGTTAGTTTCTAGCAGAGAAATGCAATATCTACAGTGTGGCAGATGGAGAGATGCAGCCTATATATTCCTCTAATCTCTTTTCAAGGTTTGTTTGCATAGAATAATATATTTATACAGTATTATATTGTATTACCTCACTTTTTGCCAAAGCCAATCTAATAAATTATCATTTTTTTTACTGTCCTATCAGAGGAGACTAAAGTAAATAGTATTTCATGGTTGTCAAGGCACTTATTTCTGAGCAGTCAGCTGTTTCTTTCACTTCAACCTCACGTAAGCAATGTCTTAGTGAAAGCCAGTTAAGTGATATTGGGAAGAATGCATTTATTTAGAGCTATATTAGCATGAAGGGTTAGTATAGACATTCGAGTTACACACTTAAAATGCAATGTGTAATACAACATTGTTTATGAATTTTGCAAAAATTTAATCACAAGTTTATATCATAGATTCTTGTGAAATCTCTGGTAGTATGGAATTAATAACCTTTGCCTCAAATATCTTAAAATAATGAGATTCTGAATCTAACATTCAACTTTAAACAGTTTGTGTTTTTAATAATTTGGTTTTACAAAGATAATCTGAGGAGAAGGGCATTAAGATGGTGAAGGGAGAAGGGAGAAAAGAAGTTATGTTGACTGAGTAAAGACACAGTGTCAAAAGGTAATAAGAAATGGTGCCGTAGAGAAACTGAGAGGAGCAGGGAGCAAAGGAGTGAAAAATGAGGCAAGAAGCAGTCCTGAATGTTGGTAACTAAGCTCAGTGTCTGCCCTAGAGGTACTGCACTGTGCCAAAGGACAAATCACTCTCCCACTTCCAAACAAAGATGCGAAAACCAGGCACTATATTCTAGACAAATACGGCATGCGAAAACTCTCCTTGCTGAAACTTAGAAATTATTCATCAAATACACCCTGCTGCCTACAGTCAGAAACTTCAAATCACATTTCACAAAAAGGATTGTTGATGTTTTTTAAAAAGCTTCATAAGTACTTCTAAAAAAAAGTATTCGTATCTGTACCCCTTGAAGATGATGGATAAAGCTAATCTTATATTCTTCAGTCTATCACAATACATTATTTTTAAATTTTTCCAAAGCACCATTTGATTCAATTAATAGCACTAGCCTCAAAGGCATTCAATGTCTCAATCTTTTTTTGCAGAACAGATTACGTTTCTGATTGATCTTGTTTGTGAGGAATTTCAGAAAATTGTTCAAGCCTTTATTTCAAGTCATTTGTTCTCTTTTTCTAGTACAAACCCTTTGCATTCCTACTTACAGATCTCTATGATACAAAAACGTGAGCTTAGGTCTTTCGCAGAAGGTTTGTCTTGCTTGAAATTATCTTTCTTTTTCATAATCCTTTACCTCTGTAAATCATATGTCTTCTTCCAGTTACAGCACACATACATTTTTCTCCATGCTTGTTTCATCGTGCTGTAGATAGCAAATTCTGCAAATATTCAACCCACAGAAGACATGGTGAGTATCTGTTTTACACAAATTGCAAATGTCAAAAACCTTCAAATTAGTCAAACCTGAGCTTCCATTCTGCTCTGTAACCAACAATTTTGCCACCAGGAAAGTTAAATAATATCTCTAAGATTAAAAAAAAAATTCCATCAATCACAGAGTTGTTATAAAGAATAAGGATTTATTTAAATTTTTTTCCTTAAAATAACTATCACAGTATGCATTTATCAGATGACTCTTACCATCATTATATACTTCTTGTCATGCATTTCTTTTGGTAGTATCTTGCAATAAGCTTCACTGTTATTCACCAGGAAATATTTTTGAAAATATACTTTTTTCTTACTCAATTGTTGATAAGCTATATGCTTATTTCTTATGTGCTCTTAATCAAACAAGTAAGAGTTACACAGTGAAGGAGTCCATACATGCTCCATAATTATTGAAAGCATGAACAAATAGACAAGATCCAGTGGAGAATCTTACAATGATTCTTAACTTATAATAGTTTCTATTGCTGTAAAGAACACCTTACACTGACTTAGTACATTCACACGTATTATTTAATTTTTTTCAAAACTATAGAAATACACTGCTTTATTTTCACAGAGACTATAAAGAGATGTGTTTCAGATTAACATGAAACATTTACTTCCCTATTCTCAGGACTTTAGAACAGCTTAATTTTTGATATAGAACCTTTGAATTAAATACAATTTCATTTGTTGTGGTTGAACTCCAGAATGCCTTAGATATTTTGGACTATACTCCCTCACCTAAATCTTACCTTCCAGATGTCTTCAACTGGATATATTCTTTCAAAATCGCTGAAAATGTTTAAATTTCTAGAGATAACCCTTGCAACACAATTATACTGAGTCCTCTGTGATTAAATTTTTCAGTTCCTCCAGGATATTCAGTCCCTTGACTTTAATTACAGTACTCTGAGTTGTCATTCACTTTTTCTTGTAAAGTCTCATATAATTTACCTTCCAACTTGAAAGTATGATTCACTGATGCTTAAAAAAAAGGTTCTGTCACTTTTTTGATGAATGATATGACCTACCAAGCAAGATGGCAAAATAGGAAGTCACCCACTTGTATCTATCCCCACCACCACAAGAAGGTTGCATGTATCTACAAACAAAAGTCTCTTTGTAAGAGCCTTGGAATTCGCATGGGAAGTTGTGAAATTCTGCTGGAGCCCATGACAGAAGAGGCTGTTTTGAGAGTGAAGACCCACACCCAAGTGGCAGACCCACCAATTCAGCTCCCAGGTACAAGCCTGGAAATGGCCCCTTTCCGCCAAAGGGCTTGGTTACAGGCCTGTTCAGCCTTGTGTCTGTTACCAAAACCATCTGGCAAGGGGTGCAGGAGGAATCACTCACAGTAGTGCCTTAGCAGACAGACTTATCTGTGTGCCTGCATCAGTCTGAGCAGTGAGCCTGAAAGTTTTCTTATAACTTGCCTCCAGCTGCTCTTGGTTGTAGTTCCAGCTTTGTACTATTCACAAAAGGACTAAAAGGGAGACTCATTCTTCTGTGAAACCAGGACAGGCTTGTATTAATACAGATAGCAAAGGTTCACATCAAGTGTCGCTGACATCAGGGAAATTTCCAAAACCAGTTGCTACTGCCTAAGAGTGGGTGCCATTGACAAAAGCTTGCGAAAACCTGTATTCACTGATGAATACTGGCGTTGTGTCATGTCAAAACTGGGACTCTTTGCAAGGAATAAAGCAGCCTCAAATGCAGAATGTGTGAGTCATGAAACAAATAACCAGATCCAGAGCGTCACATTATTTGACCAACCGTGAACTTCACAAATACATCGTTCTGTTTTGCTAGTTCGTGTTTGATTTCTTTACGCTCTTCTCTAATTTTCTCATCACATTCTTTCAGAAAACGTTCAGAGATCAACTCAGCTTGTCCTAGAGTACACAAGGCCTGTCTTTTTATGTTGTTTAACTTTTATCATTGGGAGATTTTCTTTTTTTGTTTGTTTGTTGTACTTTTTAAGTCTGGGGTACATGTGCAGTTCCTGCAGGATTGTTACACAGGTATAAACATCACATCGGTTTGCTGCATCCACCCCCGCATCATCTACATTAGGTATTTCTCCTAACGTTATCCCTCCCCAATCCCCCCACCCTCTGGTATTCCTCCCCTAGCCCTCCCAACCTCCCCCCCAACAGGAGCTGGTGTGTGATGTTCCCCTCCCTTTGTCCACGTGTTCTCATTGTTCAATACCCACTTATGAGTGAGAATATGTGGTGTCTGGTTTTCTGTTTTTGTGTAGGTTTGCTGAGAATGATGATTTCCAGCTTTATCCATGACCCTGAAAAGGACATGAACTCATCTTTTTTGATGGCTACAGAGTATTCCATGGTGCACATCTGCCACATTTTCTTTATCTAGTCTATCATGGATGGGCATTTGGGTTGGTTCCAAGTCTTTGCTATTGTAAACAGTGCCACAGTGAACATATGTTTGCATGTGTCTTTATAATAGAATGATTTATAATCCTTAGTATATACTCGAACAGAAATATGAACCTAAGTGTCGTTCACATCCTTTGCTCACTTTTGATGGGGTTTTTGTTTGTTCATTTGTAAATTTGTTTAAGTTGTTTGTAGATTCTGGATATTAGCCACTAAAACAAATGTTTATTGCTGCATTTTTGTTCCCAGTAAATCATTTTCTTTTGAAGTACTGCAATTTAGTTAGAAGAATAAAGCATTTACTTCTAAAAATACACAAAGAAAGAGGTGAGAGTAACAAAAAAAAAGTAAGCGTCTGTTATCTCTAGAGGCAAAGAACAAAGAACATACATTCAGGTTATGTGCACACAGACTTCTATTAATCTGTAATATTGTATTTATTACTTTATTTTATTTTTATATGTTATATTTTATTTTCAAGGTGGAGTCTTGCTCTGTCACTTAGGCTGGAGTGCAGTGACACAATCTCAGCTCACTGCAACCTCCACTGTTAAATTCAAGCGATTTCCTGCCTTTGCCTCCCAAGTAGCTGTATCTGGTACTACAGGCCTGAGCCACCATGCCCAGCTAATTTTCGTATTTTCAGTTGAGATGGGGTTTCACCATATTGGCCAGGCTAGTCTTGAACCCTGACCTCAAGTGATCCACCTGCCTCGGCCTCCCAAAGTGCTGGGATTACAGGTGTGAGCCACTGTGCCTGGCCTGTGTATGTTTTATTTTAAGCTGGTGATGAGTACATTGGTGTCTAATTTGTTTTATACATTATCTTCTACTGAAATACTTCTAAAGCTGCAAAGTAGCTATCATTGTAATTCAGGCTATGAACCATTTGTGGAAAACAATACAGTTATCTCAGTAAAAGCAGGACATCATTCAATACAATTCAGTGAAAGTTTATTGAACAAACAATTGGCAAAAGAAATAAAATGGGATTTTGCTAATGTGTTGAATATAACAAAACTTCAAGCAAGCACTATAACTAATGATGAACTATATTGCTAAAGGCTTCAGGTGCTCAATAATGTTACTCTTCAACACTCTAACTATATATATTTTAATCAAATGATGTAAAGAAAAACAGATAAAATTGGAAAGGGATATAAAGTTGTTTCATCCATTGTATGTAATATTTTTTCTCTGCAACAAGGAATACAAAAATAAAAATAGTATTCTTCTATTTAAGGTCTATAAGCAACAATTAATAGATTTCTACATATTAGCAAAAACAAATAGAAGGAGTAATAGAAATAATAATCCATACACTAGAGCAACAAAATATAAAATACCCATAAACATTTCTATTTTATAATAATAACTTTTAAAGAAAACATATACAGTACTTTTAAGGGATAGAAAACATATTAAGGAACATACAAATAGAATTAGAATTATGAAGGGAACCTCAAGATGTTAAAAAAAAAGCCAATTCTACCCAAGCATATCTTGCTTTGAAGGAAGAGTGAAGGTTAGCCATAGATGAGGAACAATATTAGCCCTGAAACGCCCTGACTGCCATTCACTAGATCTGCAACTTTAGGCAATTTACTTAAGCTTCTTAATGTAAAAAAACTTAGTTTCATAATGTGAAAAGAAAGACAATATAATTAAGGATAATATATAATAATGTATACATCTGTTTAATGAGGGTATCTGACAAGCTTCTTAATGTAAAAAACAGTTTTATAATGTAAAAAATGACAATAGAATTAAAGATAATATGTGATAATATATACATCTGTCTAATAAGGGTATCTGACATACACAATGGTTGTAGGTGTGATGTGAGTTTACAAACTTTTTTTTAGCCACAGTGCCAGTTACAGAGAAAGCACTTGGTGTTTTTTTCCTCATTACATGAGAGACAGGGAGAAGTTTCAGAAAGTTCACACAAATCTACAATGAAGGAGGCATCACTATCTTTGTAGAATTCTCAAGAAAAGAAAGCTAATTTGGCTTCATGTCCTAAGAGAGGAAATGGAAGTTAAAACAAACTTTCATAATTAAAGACAAGGGAATGGATTCCCCAAGGGCTAAAAATTTAAGTTTTTGTCTTTTCGTTCGTCAATAACAATATTCCAGTTGTACGTTAGTTGCATTTTTTTTCTGATGATGGAAATATAAAAATATTTAAGATATCTCTATATTTTTGCTTTTCCTGGAACCTGCAATCTCACTGAAAATACACACTATTCAGATCAGTACTAAGAGGTAAGTTAACCAAACCCAAGCAAGACTGTGTATAATGCCAGAATTACGCTGAATATGAAGATGATTGATTTCATCTGTTAAGTCATTTTTTGTGCTAAGAATTTTGTGAGTATTATTCTATTTTATCGGTACAATATTACCATGAGAAATGTAGTACAACTTGAGGCAGAAGGAGTGATTACCTGGCCCAGCTTATCAACGTGCAAGGTTGGATTAAATCCATTATTTTGGTTTTTGATGTACTGGTATTTCAGATTTGAAAAAGAAATTTATAGTGAATATGAGTCAGAGGAGAAGAGTAGCAGATAGAACATAACCGATGACTTGAAAGTTTTAGCCACATTCTCTTCTCTTTTAATAATTGTAGCTCATGTAGGATGATAATCCCTAAACCAATATCTAATATCCAAAACACTTCAAAATCTGAATCTTTTTAACGCTGATGTGAGATTGTTACCCTTTTCCTTCCTGATGGTTCAGTGTACACAAACTTTCTCCCATACACAAAATTGTTTTAAGATATTGCATAAAATTACCTTCAGGCTATTTGCATAAGGTATACACAGAACATAAACTAATTTTTTCTGTACATTTGGATTCTATTCCAAAAATATCTCATTATATATATGCAGATATTCTAAAGTCTGAAAAACATCTGAAATCTGCAACATATCTAGGCCCAAGAATTTTGGATAAGGAATCCTCAACCTGTATTAATGAATGCTTTACAGTTGTCATGTGCTCTTGTAAGACATTTACACATATTATTTAAATGTTTTATTAAACTTCAAATATACAAAAAGTTTATTTACGAAAAAATACGTTAGATATACATTTTGTAAAATGCTTTAAAATGTTACCAGTGCTTTTGAAAAACAGTTTAACTCTTTCTGATTATATAACCTTTCCGGCCCATTTTGTAGGTAATCATTATTCCAGTATTGCTGTGCTTCACAAATGGTTTTTATATGTATGTTTTAATTTCTCATAATAAGATTCATGAAGCTGTTCCCTGAGATCTACTTTGTTAATTCAGCATTCTATTTGTGAGACTCTTCAATGCTGCTTCCTGTAGTTATGGTTATAAATTCCATTGT
>CM052666.1:44291498-44302741 GCA_028533165.1 Leontopithecus rosalia | reverse complement strand
TTTGGGAGGCCGAGGCGGGTGGATCACGAGGTCAAGAGATCGAGACCATCCTGGTCAACATGGTGAAACCCCGTCTCTACTAAAAATACAAAAAATTAGCTGGGCATGGTGGCGCGTGCCTGTAATCCCAGCTACTCGGGAGGCTGAGGCAGGAGAATTGCCTGAACCCAGGAGGCGGAGGTTGCGGTGAGCCGAGATCCCGCCATTGCACTCCAGCCTGGGTAACAAGAGCGAAACTCTGCCTCAAAAAAATAAAATAAAAATAAAAATAAATAAAATAAATTCCACTGTCAGTGCACATGCAGGTTGCATTTTTATACTACAAATAAAGTTGCTAGGCTCATTATTGCTAATGTGAGAGATGCGTTGTTTTGTTTCCTGGTCATTCCTATTACAAAAGAGTAAAGTCAGTTCAGCAACCCCAGTGGGTTACACAGCGGGTCACACGTGCTGTCTGACACATAATGCTTTTTTGATCAAATTCTGGCTACTCAGTGTCTCTTTTCCATCACCTGACTCGGTGACTTCTCAATTTCTGAACATCGTTTTAATGGTTTCTCCGTTGCTATTGCTCTGGGCATGCGCACGTACCACAGTGTGATGAAGTCTGACACTCCACTTCCAGGTGTGATAAGGCTAATACATCAAAAGACACTTTAGAAGACTAAATACATGCTCCATCCTTTTATAAAATTGTAGAGTTTATTACAAAACAAACAATGTAGATTACATCAATAAAAATGGAAGCATGATATTACAATTAAGGAGAAAAATACTTGGTAGGCAGTGTCTAATCCGGAGTTTAAAATGCTGCACCTCATTTTATGAATACTTTTCAGATGTCAATAGATATTCTAAAAAAATTAAAAACAAGATGTCAGATATCTTCATAATGTCAGATCCATTCTGACAACGCTTCTTCTTATATTCCTCCTAGGACAGTGCTGCATCTCAAACGTTCTGTTTTGTTTGGCAGTGAATAGTCCTGCTTAATTTGGAGTTGCAAAAAATATTTCAGATCCGTTTTTATATGACTACATACGAATACCTCTCTTGGAATCCCAATTTTATCATTACCGCATTTTCAGATTGTTTGTATCCTGGATAACTTACACTGAGCTTCGGAATTGGGTCTCATATTCCTAGTGCTTGAAAGTAAAAAACAATCTGTCATGTATATATGAGACCCAATTCCAAAGAAATTAAATATTCAATTTTCTCATAAGTAACACATTATTTCTCTTTATAGACCTTTATTGAATAAATATTCACATGGATCTTAAGACGGAAGATACAGGGCAATCTAGTGCTCAATATTTTCAATTTTATGACATAAATTGTTACAAATTGCGATATACATTGCCACATTCTCTGTGACAAGACAAACTCAATGAAGACAATTTTAGTACATGGTTATGAAGGGAATTTTGAATCAATGAAGGGAGGTGAAAAATACCAGACAAAATAAGTGTGTCTTTATACGCGTTCAGCCTGAACTAATGTAACTGAAAAAACTCAGAGGGATTTGTAGATTTACATTTGTCATTCAATTTTGTTTTAATGCCTCATCATCCAGTGGAGTTTAAAACATATGTAGTAGACATGTCTAAATGATTGAGTAGAATCATTCAACATTTTATGGCAATTTAGTGACTGGAAGGAATGCCTCTCATATGTAAAGAACACTTCGCCAATGTAAAAAGCAGCACTGGTGCAAGCTAACTTGACGAGATGGCTTCGTTCTTGGAGTACTATTGCAGACAGAATTAAAGAACAATTACAGTGGAACTTTGAGGTAATACAGTTTTGTTTGGATAAATCAGTGTATTACAACAGTTAACAAGTTCAAGGTAACTCAGAAAGCTATGGTATGATGTTCAGAACAGGTGGTTCCTTAAAATAAGTGGAGATAAATTATGTTCTTAAAGTGAGTTCAGCTCATAAGCTCTGGAAATTACTGAGGCAATGTAGTCTTTCCTGCTTATTGACCTTGGAAGGCCGCCTCCTCCTGAGGACAACACAAGGGGACTTTGTGGTAGGAAACCCCAAAATGAAGACTCCAGAGATGCCCATTTCTAATACTCAAGACATTGACTAAAGCAGGATCTGAGCTACCAATAATCAGGTTTATCCAACTTCTTGATAACTATTTGTTTTAAAACCAGAATGGAGTAAAGTTTCTGTCTTCATGCTGATTGACAAAAAAGTTTTTTTTTTTTTTTTTTTAGAGATTGCAATCCTAATCTCATGAAAGTCACATAAGGAGATTTCTTCTGTATCTTCCCAGCCCTGAAGACGCATTTTTTGGTATTCCCAGGTCACGGTTGTTCTTGAATTAAAATTTAACACTACTTTTGAGTATTTTTTTCTTTCTTACCCACAATATTATTCATAATTTATATAAATAAATAAAACTCAAAAAGATACACTTTACAATCTCCCTACATAAAAAAATGTGTTTCAACCCACGAGGCCAAATTCCAGTGTCCATCTCCTCTGCACATTGCTTCTAACACTCTTGCTGCTCCCGGATTATTCAGCTTTCGTTGTTGTTGTTTTTAGTCTCTTCATAAAAATGTGATGCATGGATAAACGAGAAAAAGTACATTTTTGTCTAATCAGTCTACTTACCAGGCTTCTCTTTCTGCTTATGACATCAATTTTTACTGTCTGGAATAATCTCCCTTCGTATGTTGGCTTTGCTCATACATTTATAATTGTCTCATACAATAAAATCTAAATACCACAACATACAAGAAACATAACTCTAAAAACCCTGTGTTCTCAAAATCATATGCACGTTTCTATTTTTTCTGTGTATGTTCTATTTATTGCATTTCATTTTGTGGAATTCAGGTATGAATAACCCTTTCCTGTGATCTGGTCTCCTTAACTTTTTCAGATATTTGCCAAATGCCACTAGAAGTGCGCGGTTTCCCTTGACTACTCACAGTTGAATATACTAGTGCAATTCTAACACCCTTCTTTAACTTACTTTTCTCAATGCATTTATCATCTTTTTTTATATGTCATCATCCGATCGCTGGCTCTGTGACCTGTATGGACAGGGGCTTTGATTGTTTTGATTACCGTGGGAGCCACAGTGCGCCACACACAGCCAGCCTTCATAAGAGTTGTTTGAAAAGGTATATTTCATGCTTTTCTGATTTTCTGTTTTTCTTTGCATTAATTCTCTAGAGGAGATATTGAGTTTTAGTTTCCTAGGAATGCCAATACAGAGTATCACAAACTGGTTACCTAAAACAACAGAAATTTAGTGTCTCACAGTTCTGAAGGCTAGAAAACTGAAATCAAGATGTCAGCAGGGTTGGCTACTTCTGAGGGCTCTAAGAGGACGAATCTGTCCCACTTCTCGGTCCTGGGTTCTTACAACAACTAACAGGTGTTGGCATTTCTTGGTCTGTAGATGCATCACCCCAATCCCTGCCTCCCCCATCACATGGCCTCCCCAGTATCTCCGTCTTCACACGGCCATCCTCTTATCAGAACATGAGTCATATTGAATTAGAGAAACCCACTCTAGCATAATCAAATTTTTTTAATTTCAAAATGTGCTGGCAAAGTTTAAAAATTAAAACAAATGCTAATTTTATGCTTCAAAAATAATTTCTGTTAAATATAAAAAGTAGTTTTTATCATAGCAAATGTTGCCCTAGCTACGTCAAGTCAAAAATTTAGATTTATTGGGATTTTAAAACAAGATAATAATATGTCCCTAAGTGTTTCATTCCACTTTGTAATATACACTGGAAGTGTTTATGCTCAGTTTTGGAAGCAGAATCAATGTGTCATGGGTACAGTTGTTAAATTTATTCCATTTATACTTGTAAATGCTGATTTGTCACCAATGAATTCAATTTTATTAATTCAATTAATTGAATTTTATAATACAAAACAGTGAATTTAATGACATATCTTTTGCCAGTCAATATTCACTGGTTGAGACAGAAAGAGTTTTACAAAGATTTACTGTACTTTTACTCCCACTCAAGATCTTCTTCTTCTTTTTTTTTTTTTTTTTTGAGATGGAGTCTTACTCTGTGGCCCAGGCTGGAATGCAGTGGTGCGATCTTGGCTCACTGAAACCTCCACCTCCCAGGTTCAAGCGATTCTCCTGCCTCTGCTTCTGAGTAGCTGGGACTGCAGGGGTGTGCCATCACGACGGGATAATTTTTTGTATTTTTAGTAGAGGCCGGGTTTTACCATGTTAGACAGGATGGTCTTGATCTCCTGATCTCATGATCTGCCTGCCTTGGCTCCCAAAGATCTTCTTTGATCAAAATATATAGCAAACATTTCAATAATCATGATAACAAATAGCAGTACGATTGATATTTTATCAGCAACATTACACCTTATATGAAACTGGTAAATATAAAACAACCAGGAAAGAAGGACTTATCTGTGATCTGCTTAGAGAGGTGTGAAAGTTGAGGTTGAAATAAAAACATTTTACGATATGAATCAATAATGATTTTGCACATTTTATAACTTTACACATAATATTCAGAAAAAATAATTTTAACATGCAATTATGTAAATTGCAAAATCTACAAGAAACATTTGAAAACACTGTTGATATTGATGAATTTAAAGTTATTTTTCAATTTATATGTTAAAGTATTGAATTTGACGTAATACCGAGTTGAAAGAAGTTATATTGTTTACTCAATTTAGTAATGAAAAATCTTTTGAGTATATTTGGGACATTATGCATACATGAATCTAAATTTTCTTTTTTGTGTGTGTGAATCCAAGTTTTCCATTAAATTTTATTAAATTTAAATGCAGACCAAGTATTTTTGAAAAAAAAATTAGTGTCTGAATTATGAGCTAAAAATGTAAAATAAATGCTTTATTTTAAAGACTATATAGGTAAAATGCAAAATTATATCGTTATTAATTTTTAAGATTACCTGTTGAAACGTTTTGGATATATTCGTTTATTATTAAAATTAATTTGATTTTTAGTGTTGAAGTTTGGCCCGTAATCCAGTAGATGGCGCTAAAAGTAACGCCTGTAGAGAGGCTCTTACTTCCCCACTTGGCTGTTATTTCCTGGCATTCGCAGGCCAGCTGTGCGGTGGGGATTGAGACGACCCCTTACCAGGACCACTCCTGAGCCTTGGAGGAGGCCCCTCCTATTACTCGCACCTTGCCTGCATTTCTTTTGATAAGTGTTCCGGGCTACAGCGCTCCTTCAGGCAGAGGCCACAGCAGGGAGTCTACCTTTCAGCATATACAAAAGTTAAGTCAAGAAGGGTTAAAGACTTAAATATAAGAAAATCCTATAAGAAAACTTAGCAAATGCCATTATTGACATCAGCCTTGGCAAATACTTTTTGGCTAAATTCCCAAAAACATTTGCAACAAAATTTGAGAATTTAGATCTAATAATAAGAGCTTCTTCACAGCAAAAGAAATTGTCGGCAGAGTAAACAGACAATCTGCAGAATGGGAGAAGATATTAGCAATCTATGCCTCCAACAAAGGTCTAACATTCAGATTGTATAAGGAACTGAAGTCAAGCAAAACACAAACAACCCCACTAAAAAAGTGGGCAAAGGACATGACCAGACATTTCCCAAAAGAAGGCCATACAAGCATCCACAAACATATGAAAAAATGGTCATCATCATTCATTATCAGAGAAATGCAGATCAAAACCTCAGTGAGAGACCATCTCACACCAGTCGTTGGACTGGCAATAAAGTCGAATGATAGCAAACACTGGTGAAGCTGTGGAGAAAAGGAACACTCACACATGTTGGTGAGAACGTAAATTATAGTTCAGCCTCTGTGGAAAGCGGTTGGAGTTCTCAAAGAACTTAAAACAGGGCGACTATTTGACCCCAGAATGCTATTACTGAGTACACATCCAAAAGAAAATAAATCATTCCACCAAAAAGACAATTGTACTCATGTTTATTGCAGTGCTGTTCACAATAGCAAATAATCAACCTAAGTGCGGGTCAGTGCTGGATGGGATAAACAAAATGTATCACTTATGCACCATGGAGTACTATGTAGCCATAAAAAGATCAAAATCATGTCATTTCCAGCCGCATGGATGCAACTGGAGGCCATCATTCAGTAAAATAATGCAGTAACCAAAACCAAACACTGCATACTCTCACTTATAAATGGGATCTAAACTTTGGGTACTCAGGATGTAAAGATGGGAACATTGGACACTATGGACTACCAAATGGGGAAGGAAGAGAGGGGACTGTGGTTTGCAAAACTCCTATTGGATACTATGTCCACCACCTGAGTGATGGGATCTGTACCCCAAACCTCACCATGATGCCATATACCCATGTAACAAACGTGCACAAGTACCCCCGTATGTAAAAGATGAAATCATTTAAAATAGTAATTTAACATTTCATTTTAAATTTAAAAACTGTTGTCACTAGTATTTTTTAAATTACCTAGGTGGCATGTTATATTTCTTTTTTCTTTTTTTTTTTTTGAGGTGGAGTTTTGCTCTGGTTACCCAGGCTGGAGTGCAATGATGCGATCTCGGCTCCCCGAAACCTCCGCCTCCTGGGTTCAGGCAATTCTCTCACCTCAGCCTCCTGAGTAGCTGGGACTACAGGCACGCGCCACCATGCCCAGCTAATTTTCTGTATTTTTAGTAGAGACGGGGTTTCACCACGTTGACCAGGATGGTCTCGATCTCTTGACCTCGTGATCCACCCGCCTCGGCCTCCCAAAGTGCTGGGATTACAGGCGTGAGCCACCGCGGCCGACATGTTATATTTCTTTTCAAGTATGTTTATCTAGGTGACTAAGAGATGGTTATTTCCATTGTATTTCTGTTAATTTATTATTACTTTAACCTCTTCAAAGCCCACATAATTTCTGAAACTCCAGTAAGTAGAAGTTCCTATGTTAGGCTCAGTATCTTTTCTACGGCAAATTAAGATGGTCTTATGCACCTACCATTGGTTTGGTAAATGAGCTCTTTTCTGTCGCTATCAGGAAAGAATATCAAAAACAACCCACATTTGTAAGGATCTGACATCTTCTACCTACCATGCCTAGGTCCATGCTTATCCATTTGTCCTCTGTCATGATGTAAGTGAAAGAAATCCAAGCTACCTGGACATGCCACAGGAAAAAAATAACATACTCAATTTAGATGATAATATGCTAATTGGACTGAGCAATAGAAATAGCTAGCACATTGGAAACATTGTAATACATGTGTTACCCCATGGTGGAAGATATGCCTCACCAATATCAGCAGTCTTCCACAAAAAGAAAGATTGTAGAAAGTGGCATGCCACCCAAGGTTTCATGGGATATCCAAAGTAAAGGAAAGATTACTGCATCTTGCGCTCTCATCAAAAGACAGATACATGATAGATGATAGATAGATAGATAGATAGATAGATAGATAGATAGATAGATAGATAGATAGATAGATATAGATAGATAGATAGATAGATAGATAACAGTTGGTAGACCTTTTTGGGTTTTGAAGGCAGCATATTCCATTTTTATCTATAAAGTGGGTTACACAAAAAGATACTGACTTTGATTAACTTGATTAAGAGAAAGAGCATTCATTGCAATCCAGGATGCAGTGCAAGCAACTCTGAAACTTGGGCCATGCAATTGTTAGAATCTGTAGTATTATAGATATTATTATCGGGAATGATGTTGTGTGGCATTTATTGTATGTTCCCATGGGATAATTTCAAATAAAATCACTAAAATTCGGGAGTAAAATCATGCTAACCACATTAAAAACTTTAGCCCTTTTCATTTTTAATTTTTGCTTTTTGTGAGTACATAGTAGGTGTATATATTTATGAGGTATGTGAGTTATTCTGATACATGCATGCAATGCATAATAATCGCGCCAGATAAACGGAGTTTCCATCATCTCAAGCATTTGTCCTTTATGATTCAAATAATCCAATTATACTTTTAGCTATTTTTAAAGGCACAGTTATCGTTGGCTATAGTCACCCTGCTGTTCTATTAAATACTAAGATATTCATGTTTCCAACTATATTTTGTACCAATTAACCATCCCCACTTATTCTCCCTGATCCCCACCCCCACTGCCCTTCTCAGCCTCTGGTAACCATCCTTCCACTCTCTATCTCCATGAGCTCAATTGTTTTAATTTTTAACTACCACCAGTAAGGGAGACTGTTTGAAGTCTGTCTCTCTGCACCTGGCTGATTTCATTTCATATAATAACCTCCAGTTCCATCCATGTTGTTTCAAATGACAGGATCTCCTTATTTTATGGTTGGATAATACTTCATTGTGTGTATGTACCACATTTTCTTTATCCATCCGTCTGTTGGTAGACAGGCTTGCAAATCTTGGTTATTGTGAACACTTATGCAATAAACATGGAGTGCAGAAATGTCTTCAACGTACTGATCCCCTTTCTTTTGGATGGATGCCCAACAGTAGAAGTACGGGATCACATGGTAACTATTTTTCATTTTTTGAGGAACCTCCGAACTGTACACTATAGTGGTTGTATTACTTTACATTCCTACCAATAGTGTACGAGAGTTCCCTTTTCTCCACATTCTGGCATAATTTGTTACTGCTTGTCTTTTATATAAAAGTCATTTTAGCTGGGGTGAGATGATATCTCACTGTAGTTTTAACTAACATTTCCCCCGTGATTAACATGTTGAGCAACTTTTCATATACCCATTTGTCATTTGTATGTCTTCTTTTGAGAAATGTCCATTTAAATCTTTGGCCCACTTATAAATTGGATTAATACTTTTTTTTTCCTGTAGAGTTGTTTGAGTTCCTTATATATTCTGGTTATTAATCCCTTGTCAGATGAGCAGTTTGCAAGTTATTTTTTCTTTCATTCTGTGGGTTGTCTCTTCGCTTTGTTGTTTCCTATGCTATGCAGAAGCTTTTTAAATTGACGTGATTTCATTTGTCCATTTTTGCTCGGTTGCCTGTGCTTGTGGGGCATTGTTCCAGAAAGTTTTGCCAGGCCAATGTCCCCGAGTTTCCCCAGTGTGTTCTTTCAGTAGTTTTGTAGTTTGAGGTCTTAGATTTAGGTTTTTAATCCTTTTTCATTTAATTTTTATGTATAACCAGAGAGAACAGCCTAGTTTCAGCCTTCTGGATAAGTTTTGTTTGTTTGTTTGAGACAGATCCTGACTCTGTCACATAGGCTGGAATGCAGTGATATGATCTCAGCTCCCTGCAACCTCTGCCTCCTGTGTTCAAGCTGTTCTCATGCCTTAGCCTCCCGTGTAGCTGGGATTACAGGCATGCACCACCAAACCAAGCTAATTTTTGTATTTTTAGTAGAGACAGGGTTTTGCCATGTTGGCCAGGCTGGTCTCAAACTCCTGCCCTTAAGCAATCTGCCCACATCAGCCTCCCCAAATGCTGGGATTACAGGCATAAGCCACTGCACCCGGCCAGCCTTCTGGATGTGAATATACCATTTTCCCAGCACTATTCATTGAAGATATTGTCTTTTCCCCAGTGTGTGTTCTTGGTACATTTGTTGAAAATGAGTTCACTGCATGTGTGTACTTGTTTTTGGGTTCTCTATTTTGTTTATAGTTCTATGTGTCTCTTTTTATGCAAGTACCATGCTGTTTTTGTTACTATTGCTCTTTAGTATAATTTGAAATCAGGTCATGTGGTTAAATGTGAGAAAAGTTTTGTTCTTTTTTCTTGGGAGAGTTTTGGATAATCTGGGTCTTTTGTGGTTTCATATAAAATTTAAGATTTTTTTTCCCATTCTTGTGAAAAATGTCATTGGTATTTTGATAGGGATTGCATTGAATTTGTAGACTGTTTTGGGTTACATAAAACTTTTAACAATATTGATTATTCCATACCATGACATAAAATACCTTTCCACTCTTTGTGTCCTCTTCAGTTTCTTTCATCAATATTTTGTAGTTTTCATCGTAGAGATTTTTTTACTTCTTTGAGTTAATTCATAGATACTTAATTTTATTTTCAGCTATTGTTAATAGGATTAATTCAGTTGTAAAGTCTTCTTTTTATTTCTGATTCTACTTATTTGGGACTTCCCTCTCATTATCAATCCACCCAAACGTTTGTAAGTTTTATCTTTTCAAAAATCCAACTTTTTATCTAATTCGCCTTTTCTATTGTTTCCCTTATTTTAATTGTATTTATTAGCTCTGATTTTTATTATTTCTTTTCTTTTATTAATTTGGGGTTTGGTTTGTTTTTTTCTTTTCTTTTTTTAAATTGCCTAGTTACTTATCTGAAGTATTTTCTCTTTTTTGATGTAGGTGCTTGTAGCTGTAAACTTCCTTCTTAGTACTGCTTTTACTGTAACCCATAGGTTTTGATATGTCGTGTTTCCTTTGTCATTGTTTCAATAAATTTTTCAATTTGTTTCTTAATTTCTTCCTTGATGCACTAGGAGTATATTATTTAACTTTCAGGAGTATATTATTTAACTTTCAGGAGTATATTATTTAACTTTCATATTTTTGTATGGTTTCTAAATTTCCTCTTGCTATTGATTTCTACTTTTATTCCACTGGGATCAGAGAAGATGCTTGATATTATTTCATTATTTTTAATGTTTCAGTCTTGTTTTGTGACCTAACATATGGGCTATCCTTGTGAATGATCCATGTGCTAAAAGAGAATGTGTATTCTTCAGTTGTTGAATAAAATACTCTTTTTTTAATTGCATTTTATGTTTTGGGGTACATGTGAAGAACATGCAAGATAGTTGCATAGGTACACACATGGCAGTTTGATTTGCTGCCTTCCTCCCCTTCATCTATATCTGGCATTTCTCCCCATGCTATCTCTCCCCAACACCCCACCCCCTGCTGCCCTCTCCTATTTCCCCCAACAGACCCCAATGTGTAGTGCTCCTCTCCCTGTGTCCATATGTTATCATTGTTCAACACCCGCCTATGAGTGAGAACATGTGGTATTTCATTTTCTGTTCTTGTGTCAGTTTGCTGAGAATGATGTTCTCCAGGTTCATCCATGTCCCTACAAAGGACACGAACTCATCATTTTTGATGGCTGCATAATATTCCATGGAGTATATGTGCTACATTTTCCCAGTCCAGTCTATCATCGATGGGCATTTGGGTTGGTTCCAGGTCTTTGCTATTGTAAACAGTGCTGCAATGAACATTCGTGTGCATGTGTCCTTATAGTAGAACGATTTATAGTCCTTTAGATATATACCCAGTAATGGGATT
>CM052666.1:44271633-44290998 GCA_028533165.1 Leontopithecus rosalia | reverse complement strand
AAAGGATATGAACAGACACTTTACAAAAGAAGACATACATGAGGCCAACAAACATATGAAAAAATGCTCATCATCACTGGTCATTAGAGAGATGCAAATCAAAACCACATTGAGATACCATCTCACGCCAGTTAGAATGGCGATCGTTAAAAAATCTGGAGACAACAGATGCTGGAGAGGATGTGGAGAAATAGGAACACTTTTACACTGCTGGTGGGAGTGTAAATTAGTTCAACCATTGTGGAAGACAGTGTGGCGATTCCTCAAGGACCTAGAAATAGAAATTCCATTTGATCCAGCAATCCCATTACTGGGTATACATCTAAAGGACTATAAATCGTTCTATAAGGACACATGCACACGAATGTTCATTGCAGCACTGTTTACAACAGCAAAGACCCGGAACCAACCCAAATGCCCATTGATGACAGACTGGACTGGGAAAATGTGACACATATACACCATGGAATATTATGCAGCAATCAAAAATGATGAGTTCGTGTCCTTTGGAGGGACATGGATGCATCTGGAGAACATCATTCTCAGCAAACTGACACAAGAACGGAAATGAAATACTGCATATTCTCACTCATAGGCGGGTGACAAACAATGAGAACACATGGACACAGGGAAGGGAGCACTACACACTGGGGTCTGTTGAGGGGAATAGGGGAGGGACAGTGGTGGGGGGAAGCTGGGGAGGGATAGCATGGGGAGAAATACCAGATATGGGTGAAGGGGAGGAAGGCAGCAAAACACACTGCCACGTGTGTACCTATACAACTATACTGCATGTTCTTCACATGTACCCCAAAACCTAAAATGCAATAAAATAATTTTAAAAAGAAAAGAAAAACAAGAGTTTCTTTATAATAGTTTCTGTAGAAGTTACAGGCTACTGAGTGTGGAGTAGATTACTTGAACCATTTCCCAGTCATGTCACAACACACTCAATTTTTGCCTCCTGAGTAGCCACTGGTATTCTCATACAAGACATTCTCTCTGCACAATTTCATTTCTACTTATTTTTCTCATAAATCAACAGGTCTTTAGAGCTTGGGTTGGGATTGGCTTCTCTGCTCCACTGTTTTTATACTAGCTTAGGCATGTGCCTAAAATGGCCAACATTATTTCCATAAGAGTTATCTGCTTAGGTCCATTCTCTGAGTGAAAGGCCATTGCTCTCCAGAAAAGCCCATTCCTGAGAAACTTTAAACCTCTGAGGAGAGGAGACAAGAAGGAAGGAGGAATTAACAAGCAAGAAAAGCCCTGGATTACCCAAGTGACAGCAGTGATGAATGACTGATATGCATTGAACCTTGAACAACAGATTCGAACTGTGAAGGTCCACTTACCTGTGGATTTTCTTCTGCCTCTGCCACTCCTGAGACAGCAAGACCAACTCTCCTCGTCTTCCTCCTCTTCAGTCTACTTAACTTGAAGACAAGGATGAAAACCTTCATGACAAACCACTTTCACTAAATACATCGTAAATATATTTTCTCTTTCTGTTGATTTTCTTTTTCTGGCTTACTCTACTGTAAGAATACAGTATATAAGACATATAAGACACAAAGCATGAGTTCATTGACTATTTATGTTATTCCCAAGGCTCCCGTCAATAGTAGGTTATCATTAGTTAGGTTTTGGGGGAGTTCAAAGTTATACCCAGATATGTTTTATTTCAACTTCTATTTTAGATATGGGGGTACATGTCATGGGAATACTGCATGTTGCTTAGATTTAAAATGCAGATCCTGTCACCTGGTAGTGAACGTAGTTCTCAATGGGTAGTTTTTAATCCCACCCCACCCTCTACTAATGCTCAGTATCTACTGTTACCATATTTATTTCCATGTGTGGTCAAATCCTACTTCCCACTTAAAGTGAGAACATTCAGTATTTGGTTTGCTGTTCCTGAGACAATTTGCTTGGAATGATGGCCTCCAGCTCCAACCATGCAGCTTGTTCTTACTCTTTTTTTATAGCTGCATAGTATTTCATGGTAAACATGTACCATATTTTCTTTATCCAGTTCACCATTGATGGGCACCAACGTTGATTGTAGGTCTTTGCTATGTCAATAGTGCAGCAATGAGCATATAAATGCATGTCTCTTTTTGGTAGAATGATTGTGTGTGTGTGTGTGTGTGTGTGTAGTGAGCACTGGAATTGCTGGGTCAAATGGTATCTCTGTTGAAGTGTTTTGAGAAATCTCCAGACTGCTTTCCATTAGTGACTGGGATAAATTACATTCCCACCAACAACGTATAATAATTCCCTTTTTTCTGCAGCTTCACGGCATCTGGCATTAGTGACGTGCTCTTTTCCTGTTTACATGCCCAGATGTCGCTCAAGTACCTGCTCCACATTCAAACAATTCACACCTCAAAGCATGTGTAGCTATTCTTAGCCCATTGCATTTTCACATAATAATTAGAGTCAGCCTGCAAAGTGTCTACAGAAAAACATTTTTGTGTTTCAGTGTGATTTCATATAATCTACAGCATAATTTGTGGAATAATAATTGTTTTCTATATCAAATCTCCTCATTATTAATGAAACATAGTTTACTACATATATGTCTATTTATGAGAAGCCACAACCCATCCATATCTCAGTGAATATTCATGTGAATGAATTTTTTTTAATGATTCATCTGGATTTTTTTTTTTGAGACACCATGTTATTTTGTTGTCTAAGCTGGGTTCAAACACTTAGGTGCAAGCCGTACTGAAACCATCGTCATAAAATAAATAAAACTAAATTGCTGGGTTTTTAAACAAAAGTATACCCCTTTAGTAGAATGATAAACTAAGTATTAACCAGCTTGCCCTATAATCCACTTCTGTATGGCTGCTTATTGTTTAAAAGTCATGTAGCCCCTGTTCACAAGGTCCAAACTTCCCTTAATTGGTGCAGTGGTATGATCTCGGCTTACCACAACCTCCAACTCCCTGGCTCAAGCAATTTTCCTGCCTCAGCCTTCCAAACAGCTGGGACCACAGGCATGAGCCACCATGCTCAGATAACTTTTTTTTTTTCCTGAGACGAAGTTTCGCTCTTGTTACCCAGGCTAGAGTGCAATTGCACGATCTCGGCTCACCACAATCTCCACCTCCTGGGTTCAGGCAATTCTCCTGCCTCAGCCTCCTGAGTACCTGGGACTACAGGCACGCACCACCGTGCCCAGCTAATTTTTTGTATTTTTAGTAGAGACGGGGTTTCACCATGTTGACCAGGATGGTCTCGATCTCTTGACCTTGTGATCCACCCACCTCAGCCTCCCAAAGTGCTGGGATTACAGGCGTGAGCCACTGCACTTGGCCAATTGCTTCTTAAAATATCATTTTTAATTTTAGGAAACTTCAAGTTTTCTACATAAAATGTTATTCAGTCCTATTGGTCCATAGCTGAGTTCAAGTGATTAATATCTTTCTTAATTTTCTGTCTCATTGATCTAATATTGACAGTGAGGTTTTGAGGTCTCCCACTATGATTATGTGTGAGTCTAAGTCTCTTTATAGGTCCCCAAGGACTTGCTTTATGAATCTGGTTGCTCTTGTATTGGGTGCATATATATTTAGGATAGTCAGCTCCTCTTGTTGCATTGAACCCTTTACCATTATGTAATGCCCTTCTTTGTCTTTTTTGATCTTTGTTTAAAGTCTGTTTTATCAGAGACTAGAATTGCAACCCTTGCTTTTTTTTTTTCTTTCCAGTTGCTTAGTAAACCTTCCTCCATCCCCTTATTTTGAGCCTATGTATGTCTTTGCACATGAAATGGGTCTTCTGAATACAGAAAAACGATGGGCCTTGACTACCCAATTTGCCAGTCTGTGTCTTTTGATTGGGACATTTAGCCCAGTATGACTAATACTGTTACATGCATATTTGATCCTGTCAGCATGATGCTAGCTCGTTATTTTACACATTAGTTGATGTAGTTTCTTCATAATGTTGTTGGTCTTTATATTTAGATGTATTTTTGCAGTGACTGGTATAGGTTTTTTCTTTCCATATTTAGTGCTTCCTTCAGGAGCTCTTGTGAGACAGGCCTGGTGGTGACAAAAACTCTCAGCATTTGCCTTCCTGGAAATGATTTTATCTCTCCTTCACTTTATGAGGCTTAGTTTGGCTGGATATAAAATTCTAAGTTCAACATCATTTTCTTTAAGAATGTTGAATATTGGCCCCCACTTCTTCTGGCTTGTAGAGTTTCTGCAGAAAGATCTGCTGTTATTTTGATGGGCTTCTCTTTGTAGGTAATCTGAGCTTTCTCTCTGGCTGCCTTTAACATTTTTTTTCTACGTCTCAACCTTGATGAATCTGACAATTATACGTCTTTGATTCTGGAAGACAGTGTGGCGATTCCTCAAGGATCTAGAATGAGAAATACCATTTGACCCATCAATCCTATTACTGGGTATTTACCCAAAGGATTATAAATCATTCTACTGTAAAAACACATGCACACATATGTTTATTACAGCACTGTTCACAATAGCAAAGACTTGGAGCCAACCCAAATGTCCATTAATGAAAGACTGGATAAGAAAATGTGGTACATACATTTCCAGGAAGGCAAAGGCTGAGAGTTTTTGTCACCATCAGGCCTGTCTTACAAGAGCTCCTGAAGGAAGCACTATGCAGCCATAAAAAAGAACGGGTTCATGTCCTTTGCAGGGACATGGATGAAGAAGGAAACAATTATCCTCAGCAAATTCAGACACAGGAACAGAAAAGCAAACACTGCACGTTCCCGCTCATAAGTGGGAGTTGAATAATGAGAACACATGGACACAGGGAGGGGAACATCACACACTGGGGCTTGTTGGTAGGTGGGAGGAAAAGGTAGGGAGAGCATTAGGACAAATACCTAACACATGAGGACCTTAAAACCTAGATGGCAGGTTTATAGGTGCAGCAAACCACTATAGCACACAGATACCTATGTAACAAACCTGCACATTCTGCACATATAACCAGAACTTAAAGTAAAATTTTTTTAAAAAGGCATCCCCAAATATCTCCAGAAGGTTGATTTGAGGCTTCCTTTCTTTCCTCCTTCAGCTGACCAGAATTATTTAAATCTTTCTGTGCTGCAACTCCCACTGTCTTGGTGGTCTTGGTGTTTTGGTCTGCTACCACTCCATGGGCAGTTGAACCCTGTGGCCCTGTAACAACCCTCCTGCCTCAGTGTCCCCATGGGTGTAATTACAGGCATGTGCCACCATCCATTGCTGTTTTTACAAAAGATTGACATAAATGCTTATCATCTGAGTCTTATATCTTTGGGACATAGAATGAGGTTTTTGTTTTTTAAGTAAATATAATTATTCATTTAAAGAACTGTGACTTAATGAATAATTCAAATGCACTGAACACAGACATTTAAAAATGTAAAATAGCTCAGTTTTATTTACATGCCTTATTCTAATCTCTTCTTTCAGAATAAACCAAGTTGTGGCCAACACTATGCTCAGTTTTGTGGTTTCTACTGAAGAAGTGTGAAATAGTCCATTCCTACTTCCAGAACACTCTCAGGGAGAAGAGGGGTATTTATGGAGGAAGTTGCTGACTCATATTTCCCATATTTGCATCCATGACCCTAGTGGGTAGTTTTGAGGTATACCTAAAGTCTTTATTTTTTACAGAAATTCCCTTGAAGTCTGTCTTCCTACATCAAATAAGGATTCTTACCTTCTCTTTCAGCACACATGGGTTTTGTCTTCTGTCTTGTAAAGATGTGAAAACAGTTCCCTGGTTGCATTAGACATGGCACCTGTCTAAAAAGCCAAGGTTGTAAACTTAACAAAGGAATTTTTCAGCTTTTCAAATGCAGGCATATCTGTGCACTTTGAGTTTCAGGAAATTGTCCTTTACAGGAAAGTGCACTAACTACCCTGACTGGATCATTATACAGCATGTACATGCATCAGTATATGGTCCAAGTGCAGTGGTGTTTACAGCTAACTGATCACCACCATTTACAGGTTCCTGGGTTCCTTCACCCCCACTGCTTCATGTGACTGGCCTATACATATCAAAAAAAATATATATAAGTAAATACAAATCAAAATATATATTGAAATACATCAAATTATAATTTGTCAATTAAATACATGTTTTAAAAATTCAAATATTTTTAAAACTCAAAAAAAATTAAAATGAACCAATATCACTTTTCCCAGGTAGATGGTATAATTAATTCATTTACTGGAAACAATAAGAAATTCGAGAACATTTAAAGCACTCTGCTGAATAGAAATTCAATTCAATTATTAAATATTTTCTAAATATTATGAACAAATAGTAACATAATTTTATCATCTAATTTAATAAAATAGCTTTATAGTTTAATGAGCATTTCCAAAAGAAAAGAAGCAATTTGAACATGTATAACATCTAAAATATGTTTCTTTCTCCACTGAGTTTACCCTTGACATGCCTTCAAACATCTAAATACATGATCAGAAGTCATTTCTGAACCTTGGACTAAGGCCATCCTATGTTATTAGTGACTTAGCTTAGAGTTCCAAAGTCTCAGTGGACATTCCCCAGTGAATACCAGCAAAACAACTGGTAATCTCATTCTCCGAGTCAAAAATGACTGGATTCATGGTGGCTACTGAATCCCCTGAAGGTCTCTGAAATCTCCTGTGCAGGGATGAAAAACAAATATATACATTTCTTTTAACAATATTCTTAAAACTTGCTCAGAAAAATGGTAGGACTGCTGTCAGTTAAGTAAGGCAGTGAGTGTTTGAAATTGAGGAGATAATAAAAGGTACTAATTACATTTGTATTTTTAAATTTTTATTGATTATAGGGAATAAGGAACTCTAGCAAGTGCTTAAGAGAACTTTGTTTCAGAAATGAAACTGAAGTGAAGTCTGAGCACCAGTGACTGTATTTCTGTAAAACCATTCAGCTGAAACCCTGGAGTATGAAATGCAGACAAGCGAAAGTGGTTTTGCAGCTAATACATATATGTGTTTTCTAGACGAGAAGGGAAATTATGGTAAGTGAAAGGGCTAAATTATGTTAGAATACGCTTTTATGGGCGCAACTGAAATGAAAGAGCCCATATTCACAATAATGATTGTAGGGAGCAGCACTGCCTCGGTCCCACTTGGCTGGTGTTTTGTTTCCACTTCTTTCATCGTAAGTGATGACTGATTATATGATGCTCATTATAATCTTATTGCTGCTTCTTACTTCTATTTTACCTTATATAAATCCAGTCTTTCTAATGAAATACCTGGAAAGTACTAGTGTTGCTACTTTAAAAGGGCTTAAAGTAAAGGCACAACAAGAATGATTAAAATTACCAGTCTGTAGTGCAATGATATGTTTTCCTACATGAAGGATCTTCTGGAAATTACAAAGGTAACCATAGGATTAGCAGCTGTGCTATAGTTATCCAGATTTCGTTTTTACACCCGATTTTTGCCAAATTGTAATACTTTGTGCTTTTAACTTTTTTAAGTTAAAAACTAGAATTATGAAAACTAGAATTCCTTTTAGTATTAAACTGAGTCTTTCTCCCATGAACTTAGACAGTGAAGCAGAGTAAGCACATCCTCATTCCAAAACAACACTGAAAGGATGTACTATCATAATCAGCTTCTGTCTATCTATGGAAATGTCTGTCTGTCCACTTACCTATGTATGTATCTGTGAGAGCTGATGCACCACTGTGGACCTTAATGGCAGGTTGTGACTTGGAAGCACACGTATACAAGCAAATACTCACTTTATGTTCTTTAAGTCTTTACACCTTAAAGAGTTATGGTTCTCCAACTTCATACCCTTCTCAGCCATTCCGAATACATGGTGTGTAAATATTAATAAGACCAGTTATTCTTAAGTCAGTTAAATTCAACATTATGTACAGTGTCTCTTCTTAGGAGAATCTATTGTGAAGGAGCTTGAAGGAAGGAGGCATCTCCTATAGGATTCCATGCCAGTATGCTGTGGAGAGCCGTCCTTGTCTAGACTCCAGAGGACACTCTACTGTGTCATCTGGTTGACATTCTAGACAAGTGTTGTCAATGTTAAATAATTCTTCCTATAGTCATGAAGATTCAGGTACGGGCAGCTTCTTTTAAGGAATTAAGGCTGACTCAGAGTCAGTCATTTCTCAGCCCTTCTAGTGAAACTGATCCATTGCTGTTTTATGGTTTCCAGGTCCTATGTGTAAGGAGGGGAAATCACTTTCTGGAAGTTTCAGAGGTTCTGAACTTTAGGATATTACAGATATCGCTTCAGAACAGAGGAAGTAATCCAGATTGTGCAAAACCCCATAAAGAGTGTCTTGGATTTTGCAGATATTTTTAAGTTCAGTCTGATTTCTTGTAAAACTTCCAGTGAAGTCAACTTATGCCCCTGCCTCCCCAGCTTTTTTTTTTCTTTTTTGGTAAATCCACAATTTTTCTGCACCAATACAAATGATCATACCAACTTTAAGGAAAGCAGCCTTATTTTGTGATGAAGAATGCTTTTTCTTTGAGAATAGTTTTGAACAAAACTGAGGAAGTATAGGAAATAAATCTGTGTCTCAGTGGAAAACCGCATTCATCTAGACACAAGAGGACTGTCCCCCTTGGTTCCCAACTTATCACTAGGTCACTGTACAGTGATGAGTAACTCTCTTCAAATCCCTGTGGTTCAGCCATTATTCCTTCTGATAGTGAGAATATAGATGAAAAATCTTTGTCTTCTATGAATATATGAATCACTAAAATTAGGCTGTTTTCTTTATCTCACTTTCAACTCTAAATTGAAGAATAGGAAAAACTATTCTTCATAGGAAAAAAAAGCTATGATGCTTTTTTACTTCAAAGTTATAATATGTAATTCATTTGAAACATGAGCAGTGTTTGGAGAATTTTAATTATTACGCTGAATGTGCACATCCTCAACTTGATTTACACAGGAGATTATAGGGGTGTGTTTTTCAGTGAATTCCTCCAGTAGGGAATCTTTTACATAGGGAACAAGATATAAAATATCTTTCATTAAGATTTTCTGAGACTATTTTTCTGTGAAGATATATAATTGCTGCCAGATGAAGTGAAAGTACAGTAAAATTAGGTGATATGAAGAAACACAAGATTTGTAATGAGTACATTTTAATCATTAAAATAATCCTACTTGTTGTATTTAAAATGTTTACACTTTCTCAATTATACCACTTGTATGAAGTTTTAATTTTAATGAATTTAATTCTTTTCTTTTATTTTTGTTTTGGGTGATTAAGAAGTGAGCCACCCTTATTTTAGATTTACTGCCAAAAATGTTTGAGGGATAAACTAGATGACACATTTTTTTAAAGTTTATATTTATTTATGTATGTGTCACATTTATTCATAGATGTGACTGTGTGTAAATGTGCATATATGTATGTTTGTGGATCTAGAGGAGTTTACTGAAAATCTCTGAATCTCAGTTTTGTCATCTACAAAATATCAGTGGCGATATCAATCTGAAGTGTTGTTTTATTAAATCCAGTATAATCTCAGAACAAATCCTGTCACATTCCAGGTACCAGTGTGTGCAGAGTCCGTGAAAGTTCATGCCTCCCTGCTTCCTTTCACGTGAAATGCAGTTCAGGTTTAAGGTTTGTGGGTCCTACTCATTCTGAAATCATGACAGAACTTTTTCTGTGGGTTCTTTCCCCCTGTGTATTATGTCGTTAATGCTGATGCCTGCATACTGAATTTTTAGTGAAAAAAACTTAAAGTGAAGATGTTTCTTAATAGGCCGAAATAACTTCCTTATAGCTATTTCTGTGGATAAAAAAATTAAAGGGCCAGAAATAATCCATTCAGATTTATTTTTACATGAGAAAAATATCCTGTTTACATTATTAAAACAGGAATATCATGGCTGAGGCACCTTCCTGTCAGGAAGTAGCCTCTAATTTTATTTAAATAATATTATGCGATAGGATATTGGAATGTTAGAACCGTGAACATGGAAAATAAAAAAGATGCTACGTTGGCAGTCATAAAACATGGCATTAAATATCAGACCTGCTATCCATTTATGATGCAGTTCTATGTTCTTTTTTCCTCTCTTTCAAATCAGGGTAATGTTAACTGTCTCTCGGACAGTTTGTCATAAAGAGCCCTATGGAAAACACAATGATAGAAATGTTTGAAAGGTTAATTGTGTTCGCAATTTCAAATGTTACATGTTCTACTCCCCAATAATTAAACTAGTAACATAAATTACATAGTAGTCCTAATCTTAATGCCAATCTCATACTGATTTCAAATAACATTTATGAAAATAATTTGCTCTTCTAAATTTTCTTTCAAAAATTACCAGATGTCATAAAATGACTGAAAATAAATTGCTCTGCAGACGCTTAGAAACTTGCCAAGATTTTTTAAAAATGTATTTGGAAATCCAAATTGAAATAGTTTCAGTACATTTAAGTGATTTTTATTAGGAAAAATATACATAAGAGAAACATCATTTTAACCATTTGAAATGTAGAATCATTAGGTACATATGTTGTTGTGCGAACATCATCACTACCATGCATCTAGCTCAAAAACAGTTTCATTGTCTCCAACTAACACTTTGTTCTTGTTAGTCAATTACTCTCCTTTCCTCCCTTAACGCATCCTCTAGGGTCCACCATTCCACTTTCCGTCTCTATGAATTTCACTGCTCTGGTTACTTCATGGAAGTGAATTTGTACAATATTTGTCTGCTTGTGACAGGCTTATTTCACTTAGCATAATATATTCAATGTTCATCCATGTGGTAGCATTTGTCAAAATTTCTTCCCTTTTGAAAACTATATACACATACCACATTTTTATTGATTTCCCTGTAGATAAACACTTAACTTTGTTTCTGTCTTTGGGTTATTGCAAATAATGTTGCTATGAACATGGGCATAGAAATATTTGTTTGAGCAGAAACAGAATAACAAATACTGCATGTTCTCAGGTGTAAGTGGAAGCTAAACGTTGGGTACAGACAGACATAAAGATGGGAACAGTAGACACTGGGGACTCCAACGGAGGACAGTGAGGGAGGAGGCAAGGGTTGACAAGGTCTCTAGTTTGTTCTGTGTTCATTATTTCGGTAAAGGGTTTAATAGAAGCCCAAACCTCAGCCTTCAGTGTCATGCAACATATTCATGTAACAAACCACAAACATACTCCCTGAATAATAATTTTTTAAAATCCGAAAGTATCTGTTCAAGTGTCTGCTTTTATTTCTCTGGTACACATTTGAACTGAAATAGTTGTATCATGTACTAATTCTATGTTTAAATTTTGGAGAAATTACTATACAGACAGTTACATATTTACCAAAATTTGATGGATTTTGACTTTGTGATGAGTTTATAGGAACATAAGCACATTGTAAGTTGAGGAGCACCTGGACATATGATGGTTTGACTAGCAATTTTTGACACTGTGATGAGTTTATCTGGATATTAAATGCATTTCTGCTTACAATATTTTCAACTTATGACGGACTTATAGGGTGAAACTCCATGGTAAGTTGAGAAGCAGCTGTATCATTTTCCACAGAGCCTTTATTATTTCACATTTCTACCAACTATTCTTTTATAGTTTTATCTCTTGCATTTAGATTTTTTATTAATTTTGACTTAATTTTTCCATATGGTATAAACAACCAGCTTCAGTAACTTGAATGTAAGTAAATACTCACTTTTCCAAACACCATTTATTGAAAAGACTGTTCCATCCCCTATGAATGAACTTATTTCCCTTTTTAAAGAAAGGTTACCATGTATATCACAGGCTATTTCTTGACTCTGTTTTATTCCATTGACTATATGTCTGGCTTTGTGCCATTGCCACATTTTGATTACTATATCTTTAATTAAGTTTTAAAATCAGAAAGTATGAGTCTTTAAATTTGTTCTTTTTCCAAAATGTCACAGTGTTTTGACTACTGAGGATCCTTTAAGATTCATATAAATTTTAGGATGGGCTTTTCTGTTTCTGAAAAAAAGCTTTATCATTTGAATTTTGATAGAGATTCCACTGAATCTTTTTTTCTTTTTTGCTTTGTATACTTTATTATTATTATTATTATTATATTGTTTGTTTTTACATTCTGGGATATATTCAGGAAAGGCAGTTTTATTACATAGGTAACTGTGTGCCATATGCTTTGCTGCACCTGTCAATGCATCACCTAGGTATTAAACCCAGCATGCATTAGCTCCTTTCCCCAATACTCTTCCTCATACCACACTTCACCTCCCACTTATAAGTGAGAACATGTGATGTTTGGTTTTCTGTTCCTGCATTACTTTGCTGAGGATAATGAAATCCAGCTTCATCCTCGTTCCTTTTTAAGGCTGCATAGCATTCCATGGTGCATACATACCATAGTTTCTTTATCCAGCCTATCATTAATGGGCATTTGGGTTGATTCCATGTCTTTGCTATTGTGGATAATACTGCAATGAACATACGCATGTCTGTACCTTTATAATAGATTATATATTCCACTGGGTATATACCCAGTTATGGGAATGCTAGGTCAAATGGCATTTCCAGTTATAAGTCTTTGAGGAATTGACACACTGTCTTCCACAATAGGTGAACTAATTTATACTCCCACCAACAGTATAAAAGCATTCCTATTTCTCCACAGCCTCACCAGCATCTGTTGTTTCTTGACTTTTTAATAACTGACATTCTGATTGACAGGAGATGGTATCTTACTGTGGTTTTGATTTGCATTTCTCTAATGATCAGTGAGGTTGTGCTTTTTTTCATATGTTTGTTGGCTGCACATATGTCTTTTTTTGAGAAATGTCTGTTCATATCCTTTGTCAACTTTTTAATGAGGCTTGTTTTTTTTCTTGTATATTTGCTTAAGTTCCTTGTAGATTCTGGATATCAGACCTTTGTCAGATGCATAGATTGAAAATACGTTCTCCCATTCTGTAGGTTGTCCATTCTGATGGTAGTTTTGGTTGCTGTGCAGAAGCTCTTTGGTTTAATTAAATCTGATTTGTCAATTTTTGCTATTGTTGCAGTTGCTTTTTGAGTCTTTGCCATAAAATGTTTGCCCATGCCTATTTCCTGAATGGTATTGCCTAGATTTTCTTCTAGGGTTTTTAAAGTTTTGAGTTTTACATTTCAGTCTTTAGTCCATCTTAATTTTTGTATAAAGTGTAAGTAAGAAATTGAGTTTTAATTTTCTCCATATGGCTAGCCAGTTTTCTCAGTGCCATTTATTAAATAGGGAACCATTTCTGCATTGCTTGCTTTTTCTCGGGTTTGTCGAAGATCAGATGGCTGTAGACATGCAGTTTTATTTCTGAGTTCTCTGGTCTGTTTCATTGGTCTATGTGCCTGCTTTTTTTTTCCAGTACCATATGTTTCTGTTACTGTAGCTTTTAGTATAGTTTGCCATCAGGTAGCACGATGTCTCCAGCTTTGTTCTTTTTGCTTAGGATGATCTTGGCTATGCAAGCTCTTTTTTGATTACATATGACTTTAAAGTAATTTTTTTTCTAATTCCGTGAAGAATATCAGTGGTAGTTTAATGGGAATAGTATTGTATCTATAAATTGCTTTGGACAGTATGGCCATTTTCACTATTTTCAGTCTTCCTATCCATGAGCATGGAATGCTTTTTTTCATATGCTTGTGTCCTCTGTGGTTTCCTTGAGCAACGGTTTGTAGTTCTTCTTGAAGAAGTTCTTCACTTCCCTTGTTATCTGTATTCCTAGTTATTTTATTCTCTTTGTGGCAATTATGAATGGGAGTTCATTCATGATTTGGCTTTCTGCCTGTCTGTTGCTGGAGTGTAGGATTACTTGAGATTTCTGCACATCAATTTTGTATCCTGAGAGTTTGATGAATTTGCTTATAAGCTTAAGAGGACTTTGGGCTGAGTCAATGGGGTTTTCTAGATAGAATCATGTCATCTGATAACAAAGACAATTTGTCTTCCTTTCTTCCTATTTCAATATCCTTTATTTCTTTATCTTTATCAGTTGCCTTGGTCATACCTTCCAACACTATGTTGAATAGGAGTGGTAAGAGAGGGCATCCTTGTCTTGTGCTAGTTTTCAAGGGGAATGCTTCCAGCTTTTGACCATTCAGTATGATACTGGCTGCACGTTTGTCATAAATGACTCTTATTGTTTTGGGGTATGTTCTTTTAATACCTAGTTTATTGAGAGTTTTTAACATGAAGGGATGTGGAATTTTATCAAAAGCCTTTTCTCTGTCTATTGAGATAATCATGTAGTTTTTGTCTTTAGTTCTGTTTATGTGATGGATTAAATTCATTGATTTGTATATGTACAACCAGCCTTGCATCCCAGGGATGAAGCCCACTTGATCATGATGGAAGAGCTTTTTGATGTGCTGCTGGATTCAATTTGTCAGTATTATATTGAGTATGTTTGCATCACATGGTTCATCAGGGATATTGGCATGAAGTTTTCTTTTTTGTTGTTGTTGTGTCTTTGCCAGGTTTTGGTATCTGGATGATGCTGGCCTTGTAATATGAGTTAGCATGGGCTGTGGGCTGGGCATGGTGGCTAATGCTTGTAATCCAGCACTTTGGAAGGCTGAGGCAGGTGGATCACCAGAGGTCAGGAGTTAGAGACCAGCCTGGCCAACATGGTGAAACCCTATCTCTACTAAAAATACAAAAAATTAGCTGGGCATGGTGTTGGGTACCTGTTGTGCCAGCTTACTCTAGAGACTGAGACAGAAGAATCACTTGAACCCAGGAGGTAGAGTTTGCAGTGAGCTGAGATTGTGCCACTGCACTCCAGCCTGGGTGACAGTGAGACTCCATCTCAAACAAACAAAAAAACATGAGTTAGTGTGGAGTCCCTCCTTTTCATCATTGGAAACAGTTTCAGAAGAAATGATACCAATGCCTCTTTATACCTCTGGTAGAATTAAGCTATAATTCATCTGAACCCAGGCTTTTTTTGGTTGGTAGGCTGTTTATTATTGCTTCAATTTAAGAACTTCTTACTGGTCTATTCAGGGATTTAAATTCTTCCTGGTTTAATCTTGGGAATTTATCCATTTCTTTTAGATTTTCAGTTTATTTTCATAAAGGTGCTTATAGTATTCTTTGATGGTCATTTGTATTTCTGTGGGGTCAGTTGTGGTATTTCCCTTATCATTCTGATTATGTCCATTGGAATCTTCTCTCTTCTTTATTATTCTTGATAACGGTCTCTATAGTTTATCAATTTTTTTTCAAAAACCAACTCCTGGATTGGTCAATTTTTTATTTTTATTTTTTTGAGACAGAGTCTCACTCCATTGCCAGGCACCAGGCTAGAGTTCAGTGGCATGATCTCGGCTCACTGCAATCTCCACCTCCTGGGTTCAAGCAACTCTCCTGCCTCAGCCTCCCGAGTAGCTGGGATTACAGGCACGCGCCACCATGCCCAGCTAATTTTTGAATTTTTAGTAGAGACCAGGTTTCACCATGTTGGCCAGGATGGTCTCAATCTCTTGACCTTGAGATCCACCAGCGTTGGCCTCCCAAAGTGCTGGGATTACAGGCGTGAGCCACCGCGCCCGGCCTCATCAATTTTTTTAAAGGGTTTTTTGTATCTCCCTCTCTTTCAGTTTCACTCTGTTCTTGGTTATTTCTTATATCCTGCTAGTTCTGGGGCTTGTTTTCTTACGGTTCTCTAGTTCTTTTAGTTGTGCTGTTAGGTTGTCGCTTTGAAATCTTTCTAGCTTTTTGCTATAGGCATTTCAAGAAACTTGCTTTATGAATTTGGGTGCTCCTCTATTGGGTTTATACGTATTTAAAATGGTTAGAAATTCTTGTTGAATTGAACTCTTTTACATTATGTAATGCCCTTCTTTGTCGTTTTTGACCATTGTTGGTTTAAAGTCTATTTTTTCAGAAACTAGGTTTGCTACTCCTTTTTCCTTCTTTCCATTTGCTTGATAAATTTTTCTCTATCCCTTTGTTTTGAGTGTATGTGTGTCTTTACACATGGGATGTGTCACTTGAATGCAGCACACTGATGGGTGACTTTGGGTACTGTTGACATCTTAACAGTATGAAGCCCTCCAATCGATAAATAAAATATATAGCATGCATTTCCATTTACTTGTGTCTTTTTTAATTGCCTAAACAGCATTTTCAATGTTTAAACTCCTACTTCCTTGGTTAGGTTTATTCTTAAGTGTCTTGCTTCTTTTTGTTACTACTGTAAAAAAAATCAGAGTGTATTTTCAGTTTCTTCGTTGTTAGTGTACAGAAGTACAACACTTGTTGTTGATGTTACATCCTGTTATTTTGCTAATTTTATTTCTTATTTATCCTAAGTTTTCTACATATATAATTATGTCATATGCAAAAAGAAATATTTTCTTTCTTTCTTTTGAATTAAGGTAATTTTTATTTCTTTTCTTGTTTAATTGTTTTGACTGAACTTCCAGTAATATGTAGAATAGATGCAGAGAAAGTAGACTTTCATGTCTTGTTGCAAATCTTATGAGTAAAAGCTGCCAGTCTTTCATGATGAAGCTGTGGGTTAAATTCTCAACTGTGGCATAATTTTTACATCATTTTAATGTTTTATGCAAGAAATGCACAGACATGGTCTCAACAGACCACAAGGTAAAATGTTAGAAACATAAGAAACTCTTGCTGACCCCAAAGACAAGGACTTCAAGTTATCCTTCCAGTTTTCCCCCACATTTGCCCATTTTTAGACAATACATTCATCTGCTAATACTTGATCGTCTATATCTCAGATACCATTCCTTGACCCATGATACAGGCCCCCATAGATATTGACCTGCTCCCTCCACCATCATCACCCCCAGGTTCCTTACCCTTCTCCCATTGTCACAGCAGAATTACATTCCACTTTATGTCTGCAATGAGGCTTGACAGCTCCTTTCATCTTATAGATTTATTGCTATAATACAAAAAATATAAACTATTGTAAAACCTGATTTTTCATAAATATATATATACACATATTTCCTCTGATATTTATTACTATTATTTCAAAAGCTTTAGAATTTTGTCTTCTAGGTAATATTTAGAATTTTTTAGGGAATTTTTCCAAGGAAATAGAATTTTCATATAGTATTTTTCAGGAAAATATTTCTCACTTATTTTCGTGAATATGCATGCCATTTGAATATGATAGTTAATATTATTTCAGTTCAGAGAAAATATTTTAAGAATATTAACTTCACTATTATTTTGCTAAATACATTTCTAAAAATATCCTTAAGTACGTATTAGTCCTCCCATATGAATTCCCCAATTTTTCTATCTGTCCTAAGTAGCAATCTTTTCATATTGTTGTTGCTTTGGTTTGCCTTCTAATAGAATTTTCTTGCTTTGTCTTATGAGACTTTAACTTCACATTTTTATCAATTATATTTTTAACTTTGAAAATTCCCTTATTGTTACCTGTCACGTCCTTTTATATAGCAAAAGATATTTATTTCATGGATTTCTTAACATATCATACATCTCTGAAGACATGAATTTTGATCACAACCGTTCTTCATTTTTTGATCATTATAATCTCAGTGTATTTATGTGTATGACTGTGTGTGATTGTGCATATTTGTGTGTGTTTGCATGCTATATGTATCTTATTTGTATATGTTGTTGTACTTGCTCAAAATTCTGATATTTGGCTCGAGACTAAAATTTATGCCTAAAAATCTCCAGTTTTTTTAGGTGTACTGTGCAAAGTTGTTCCCTGATGTCTTCTGCCTGGAGTAGAGTTTCTAACACTCCTCCACCAAGAAGTCTGTCAGGATTCTAGTTTTGTTTTTTGGCGATTGGACTTTCCTCCAAATTCATTCTTTTAAAAGATTCATAAAGCAAGTACAATGTTACCCTAAGCCCTAGAGAAGGAAATGACAAAATATGTAACCCATTTGGTAAGGAGTCTGCTTTAACTAGAGTATTCTGAAATGAGGTGAAGAGGCAAAGAGAATGGATGACAATGCATATTGAAAATCAAGAGTGTGAATTAACATGACTTTTGTTAAAGGGACATAGCAATAAGGATTCACTCTGGATTTCTAAATAAAAGAACCAAATAATGATAACTGACAAAAGAAGTCTGACTTGCTGTTATTGCACAAACATTATTTAAGTTTCTCAAAATGAGAGACAGGCTGCTGCAGTTTAAGAAGTAAATCTTACAGAATAAACAAGGGTTGGATGAAGTAACTCATGTGTGCACTACCAGCACTTTGCAAGGCCAAGACAGGAGGATTGCTGAGGTCAAGAGTTCAAAACGAGCCTGGGCTACATAGTGAGACTTCACGTCTACAAAAATAAAAAATCAGGTGTGGTGGCATGAGGCTACTCAGGAGGCTGAGGCAGGAGGACTGCATGAGCCCAGAAATTCAAGGTTGCAATGAGCTATGATCTTGCCACTGCACTCCAGCTTGGGTAAAAGAGAGAGACCTGGTCACTCAAAAAATATGTATGTAAATATGTACATATAATAGATCATCCTATACAGATAATACTAATGTTTGCAAATATAAATCTAAATGTAGGCATTTAGATTGACTTTCTATGCATATGTATTCAATATAACATCTGACTTTGATTATATCTGAGTTTGTGTCAGGCAGTAAAACATTCATATTCTATTAAAGTTGCAACAGAGATATATTTCTTATAAATATCCAAGAAAAAAAATGTGGTCAAAAATGTTGGTCTGTTGATCTCAGCAAATGTTAATTTCTGGGCAGAAAAATAAGATTTCTTTTTTCAAAATAGGTAAAATGCAGATCGAAGAAGGCTAAGAACAATAAAATACTTTGAGAGAGAAACATAGAGACCATATTCACATAATTTGTATTACAGTATACTATTTACTTGTTCTATTTTATAAGTTACTCTTGTTAATCTCTTACTTATTTAAAATTAAACTTTATCAGAAGTATGTACGGACACAAAACAATAGTGTATATAGGGTTCAGTGTCAACCTCGGTTTCAGGCAACCACTGGGGGTCTCGGAAGGCATCGCTGCGGATAATGGCGAATTTCCATACTTCACTTACCCTTGTGTCTCCCTTCAGGAAGGATCTAGGAATGCCCCATGGAAAACTACACTCAAACATCAACTGATTTCATCTTATTGGGGTTGTTCCCACCATCAAGAATTGGCCTTTTCCTCTTCATTCTCATTGTTCTCATTTTCCTAATGGCTCTAATTGGAAACCTATCCATGATTCTTCTCATCGTCTTGGACACCCATCTCCACACACCCATGTATTTCCTACTTAGTCAGCTCTCACTCATTGACCTAAATTACATCTCCACCATTGTTCCTAAGATGGCATCTGATTTTCTGTCTG
>CM052666.1:44241059-44271133 GCA_028533165.1 Leontopithecus rosalia | reverse complement strand
AGAACACATGGATACAGGGATGGGAGTACCACACACTGAGGTCTATTGGGGGAAATAGGGGAGGGACAGTGGGGGGGGAGCGGGGGAGGTATGGCATGGGGAGAAATGCCAAATATGGGTGAAGGGGCAGAAGGCACTAAAACACACTGCCACGTGTGTACCCATGCGCATGTTCTGCACATGTACCCCGAAACCTAAAATGCAATAAAAATTAAAAAGAAAAAGAAATTCGTCTTAGAATTTTAGAAAAACTATTTTTAAATTTATATAGAACCGAAAAAGGGTCCTAATAGCCAAGGCAATCCTAAGGAAAAGGAAAAAAATGGAGGGATTATATTATCCGACATCTGAGTATACAGAAAAAGGCACATAGAACAATGGGACAGAATAGAAAGCCCCCAAAGTAATGCCACCCACCTATACCATCATCTATGACAAACCTGACAAAAAGAAGCAATGGGAAAGGACTCCCTATTCAATAAATGGTTCTGGGATAACTGACCAGGCATATGCAGAAGATTGAAACTGGATCTTTTCTTTACACCATATAAAAAACCGACCCAGAATAGATAAATACTTAAATGTAAAACTTAAAACTTTAAAAACTCTGGAAGATAACCTAGGAAATAATACCATTCTGGTCATAGACCCTGGCAAAAATTTTATGATGAAGACACCAAAAGCAATTGCAACAAAACCAAAAATTGAGAAATGGGACCTAATTAAAATAGCAGTAACTTCTGCACAGCAAAAGGAATTATCAACAGTGTAAACAGACAATATACAGAATGGGAGAAAATCTTTGCCAAGTATGCACCTGATGAAGTTATAATAGCCAGGGTCAGTAAGGAAGTTGAACAAATTAACAAGTGTAAAGCAAACAACCCCATTAAAAAGTAGGCAAAGGATGTGAACAGACACTTTTAAAAAGAAAGTATGTAGACTGGCAACAAGCATATGAAAAAATTCTCAGCATCACTGTTTATTAGAGAAATGTAAGTCAAAACCACAATGAGATGCCATTATCACACCCATCGGAATGCCTATTATTAAAAAATCAAAAAATAACAGATGGTGGCAAGGTTGCATAGAAAAAGGAATGAGAAGACACTGATGGTGGGAATGAAAATGAGTTTAGCCATTGTGGAAAGTCATTTAGCAATTTCTCAAAGAACTTAAAATAGAAGTATCATTTGACCCGGAAATCTCATTATTGAGTATATATCCAAAGGAATATAACTTGTTCCTACCATAAAGGCACATGAAAATGTATGTTCATTTGTTTATTTATTTCTTTGATATATTTGATTATATTCAGTTATATTATTTTCATTTGGTTCTTCTTCATAACTTCTGTTTCTTTGCTGGTATGTTTTATTGTTTGTTCATTTTTTTCAAGCAGCACTATTCATCATAGCAAAGATGTGAAGTCAACTTAAATGTCCATCAATGTTGGACTGGATAAAGAAAATGTGGTACATATACACCATGAAACACCATGCAGCAATAAAAAGGGATGAGATCATGTCCTTTGCAGGAACATGGATGGAGCTGGAGGTCATCATTCTAAGCAGAATAACAATAGAGGGCTAAGTACCAAATGTTCTCATTTACATGTGGGAGATAAACATTGAGTAAATATAGTAAATATGTCACCAATTTATTATTTGGGTGACAAAAGAATGTGCACACCAATCCCTTGTGACATGCAGTTCACCTGTAGATCAAACCTGTATATATATATTTCTGAACCTAAAATCAAAGTTAAAAAGAATACTCTTAGAAAGAAGAAATACAATAATATGTTCTTAATCTAATAAACATCTGTGAAAAAATTCCTACATTAAACTTCATGTTTCATGGTGAAATATCAAGAACTATCCTTTTGAATCTGGATGAAGGGTATTTAGAAATACTTTAAAAATTTTTGTGAGGTTCTTATAAGCCTGAAAGTATGTGAAAATTTTAAAAATAATATAAAATAAAAAGCTATCAGGAGCAAAACCAAAATGAAACACATTCCTTAACCTTAATCAATCAATAAATCAATTGGTGTTTCTCTTATGAGTAATCTCTTGTTTCTCTCTGGTTGTCGTCAAGATTCCTTCTTTCTTAATTTTCAAACATTTACTTATGATGTGGTTTGTTGCAGATTTAGTTATGTTTATCCAATTTGGGGTTTTCTAATCTTTTTGAATTTTTAGATTTATGCCTTCCACCAAATCTTGGATAGTCATGGCCATTATTTCTTCCAATACTTTTTGTGTTTCACATTCATTTTCTTTTGAGACTTTGAATATATGAATAGTAGATCTTCTTCTTATGTTATTTGCAGTATTTCTTTGCTGTTTTTTCTTTTTTGGGGGGAAAAAACTTTCTTCCCTTTGTAGCCCATACTAGCTCTTTAGAAAACCGTATATACTATACTTTTAGAAATACTAAGAGAGTAGATATACAGTGTTTCTACCATAAAAATGATAATTATGTGAGGTAATACATATATTAATTAACTAAATTTAGTCACTCCACAATGCATCTATGCTTCAGAATGTTAGGCTGTAAACAATAACACATAAATTTTATGTCAGTTTTTTAATTACAAAATGAAATGAAAGTAAATTGATCACAGAGATGTCATAAAGAAGAATAAATAAAATGAGAACACAAGATCCACAAGTTTCATAAACCTGACAAAAATAGCCTAAATAATAAACCAATAGTATTCTATCTGCAGACATATCAAATATATAAATACCTTAATAAACTTGAAAATGCATACATTAAACTAATACTGTATGTTATACTCTCCCAATAAGAGAGTGAAGACTATTACCAGCATATATAAAACAACTTAAAAATTGACCATTTCACGCTAAAAATGAGTCTCAATAAATTCCAAAGAGTCAAAAAATTACAAGTATTGTGGAATGTGTAATATATGTATGCACATGTGCATATATGTATATATGTACATATAGGTACATATGTGTGTGAATACACATTTGTATGTAAGACCATTATGATGTTATCTCTAGATTAAGTAAAAAAAGTATAATGCAGAAAGTGACGTATTTGCTTATATTACAGTTTATGTTTCATATATCATATAACAAAACATTATATATATATACATATATCTGTAAGAAATACCTAACATAGATGACAGGTTGATGGGTGCAGCAAACCACCATGACACATGTATACCTATGTGCAGAATATGCAGGTTTGTTATATAGGTATACATGTGCCATGGTGGTTTGGTACACCCGTCAACCCATAATTTATGTTAGGTATTTCTCCTAATGCTATCCCTCCCCTATTCCCCCACCCTCTGACAGGCCCTGGTGTGTGATGTTCCCCTTCCTGTGCCCGTGTGTTCTCATTGTTCAGCTCCCACTTATGAGTGAGAACTTGCGGTGTTTGGTTTTCTGTTCCTGTGTTAGTTTGCTGAGAATGGTGGTTTCCAGCTTCATCCATGTCCCCACAAAGGACATAAACTCATTTTTTATGGCTGCATAATATTCCATGGTATATATGTGCCACAGTTTCTCCAAAGAAATCTAAATAATTTAAAGAGGTTGAATCCCAGAGTAGATGCCTAATTCTTACAATGTTCCAAGTAAATTAACCCAGCCTATTCAGGAAGGGAAAATTTATCACACACACTACTTTTCTCCCTCTCACATTCACATAACAACAAATAAACAGCACAAAATACATAAAATTTTTATGATATTTGCATGTATGATGTGCTCATGCCCTTATAGGCAAATATTTGTGTATATGCATATACAAATATTAGAAGTTATATACACATTTTTGGAAAATGTTGGAATATACATTATATATATTTATGAATGTATTGCATATATTGCTTTATGAATATTCTTCATGTAAGAGTACAGAATTTCGGAGACAATGAGACTGCTAGGAAGAAGGCAGGAATAAGGGGAAATTTGGAATGGAGGTAACTGAAAGATCAGTAAAATCTGAGATGCTTTAGAAAATGGTTCTAGAGTAGAGAGGTGATGTCCCACGTCGAAACTACTAGTGTTTCAGAAATGCAAACACCTTCCTAATCCCTGTCTGCATCTCCCTATTCTGGAAGCTGTACACTATTGGATTTAATGTGGGAGTCACAAGAGTATAGAGTGTAGCTACCACCTTGTCTCTTTCAAATGTATAGTTGGAAGCAGGGCGGATATAGGTGTAGATCACAGGAGAATAGTAAAGGGACACAACTATGAGATGGGATGAGCATGTTGAGAAGGCCTTCCTCTTGCCTTCTAATGTGCGGATACGGAGAATAGCAGCAATGATTAACCCATAGGAGATGCAGGTAAGAATAAAGTCCCCTACGGCCAGGGTAACATCAGCAACATACACCATCACCTCATTGATTCTTACAGGGCTACAGGACAAAGCCAGCAATGCGGGTATCTCACAGAAGAAATGGTCAATGGTGTTTGGCCCACAGAAAGTGAGCCTCATGATGAGAGCTGTGTGCACCCACGAATTGGTGACCGCAATAGCCATGACCATGCTGAGCAAGGCTGCACACATATGGTGGTTCATAATAGTACTATAATGAAGCGGGAAACAAACGGCTACGTAGCGGTCGTAGGCCATGGTGGTGAAGAGAACCATCTCAGCTCCCAGAGACCATGTGAACAAGAAGAGCTGGGACATGCAGCCTGCATATGAAATGGTGTTTTCTGATTTTAGCATGGTCCCTAGCATCTTTGGTATGATGCTTGTTGTGCAGATGATGTCCACAATAGCCAGTGACAGAAGGAAAATATACATGGGCCTGTGCAAGGTGTTGTTATAGATTATGACGATGATGATGAGCATGTTGCCAAGAAAAGCCACAAGATAGATAATGAGAAAAACTAGGAAGATAATTCCCTGGAGTTCAGGCTTTTTGGTGAAGCCCAGAATAATGAACTCAGTTACAATGCTGTGATTCATCCTGCTTGGGTCATTGAATGGCAGTAATTGCACAGAGTGAACAACCGAAAATTGAAAGAATCTGTGTGTTGTTATTAGGCGATAACAGGAGAGGTGGGTGTATTTAGGGACTTAATTCTCTATTGGACACAGCTTTGCAGCGTGAATTCCCCTATGATGGAGATCTGTATTCCAGGCAATATCCTCTGTTTTCCAGACAAATCCCATTCTCTGATGTATGCTCCTCCATGGATGACTCAGATAAACTGAAGCCAGTGGTTGAGAAGAAAAATATTTTAAAAATATCTTTAAATATTTTGATATATTCACTTGAAAGTTGTCTTAATACCTACATACATATACACACACATGCACATATGTGTATATTCTGGATATACATGTATATTTAATGCAGCTATAATACAAATTATTGCATACCTCACTAATTTAGTTAATTCCATGGTACATTTAAATGTCCTTGAGATATACATGAGTGAAGATACTTGAAATAATACAAGCTGACAGGGCTAATTATATTGGGGATATTTCAGATGAAAAATGCCAAACCTATATTTTGAGGCTATATATTAATGGGAACATTGACTGGTGTATCTAATCCAAATACTAAACAATTTAACCAAATGTCTGTGCTAGTAGTTTTTCATCAGTTTGAGAAGCACATTACCAAAATTGACTGAACCAGCTATTTATTCTATTGTTATTTAATGTCAAGGTAATAGGATTTAAAAATATAAAATGTAGGGTTGTGTCTTAATTTCATTATAGCTATAAACTTGCCATTTAAGCTTCATTAGACTTAAATTTATTATTTCTAAAAATAGAATAAATTGATGTAAATATTTGATGTTAGATAGATGGAGCCACTCTTTCTAACATATACCCAAGGATAAACGGCAAGTGGAAAGTTTTCTGGAAAATAATTGCTAGGACACAAGAGAAATTTGTGACCTATGTTAATTTCCCCCAAAACTTCTCTAGCATTCTGTTTTCTGTTTTCTTTTACTTTCTTTTCTAAAAGAGATCCTCATCTCTTACCCAGGCTGGTCTCAAACTCCTGGTCTCAAGAGATCCTCCAGTCTTGGCCTCCCAAACTTCAGGGATTACAGGCTTGAGCCACTGCACCTGGTTGCTGTTGGTTTTCTTTTATGCTTATTTATTTTGGTACATTTTTATGCACAGACAGTTACATGAATTAATGGCTTTTAGAACTATTATGATTGGATGAATCTAGTGAAAGTATTCAAAGTAGTTATGTTCATCAATGTTCTTTAAATTTTCAGAGACCATATTGTACCTCTGATATCTAAACAGAGACATAAATAAAAACAATTTTTGAATGTGGGTCTACAAATTTAGTCTGTTTTGCTTTCTCAGGTCTTGTACACTCAATAATTTTTAAATAAATTTTAGCTACTGACATATTCTTCTTTAACTCTTTGAACCAGAGGAAAAAATAGAGCTTTTGTTTAATCCATATCTATTTCAGAATCTCTAGCTTTAGTATTAATTTACCCATACTGAAGGAATGTTACAGCCACCATTATTTGGGTCTTTAGCATGTGACAGGCTCTATGTTAGGTCCTCTGCAGAGGTGATATAATTTTGTCCTCACAAGCACATTGAGTCTTTAATATTTTTATCTTTATGTAGTTGATAAGCAAAGAATGCATGGGAGTTAAAATAATAGTAGGTAGATTATATGTCTCATAAGTGGAAAAGCCAGGATTAACACCCAGATCATCTGATTCCAAGTAATTTGCAATTAACCTCTCTGCTATATACCTTCAGACGAAACACCAAATAATATGGCAAATGTACACAACAACTGAAAACTGTAAGAGAGATCTGAAAGAATATGGATTTTTATTTTGAATTAGAGATGATTTTGAAGAGGTAAATACAGACAAGATAGTTGATTCTTGAAATCAAATGTTCTAATATTTGAAAGATCTGATACTGAAGTGATATTAACTTATTTAAAAAATACTATATGTTGAATATGTTTTCAAATATTAAGAGGATCTGGTCTGGTCATTTCATCTGAATCATAGATCTGATATCAAAGCTTCTTGAGGTAAATTTATAAGATAACAAACCCCTTTCAGCCTATGTGATCTTAATCACTAAAAACAGGCACTCAAATGTAAACTGAGCTTTCATTGTTGAAAAAAAAAAGCTTTGGTTTCTTTCTTGGAGAACTGTTACTTATTAATGTAAGTACTGCAATTTGTCAATGTTATTTATCCACGTAACTGTTACTGATCAATTTTCCTAAAGCAGGATATGGAGAAGGAGATCCCAGTCCCAAGTACACAAAGGCAAGTTTCACAAAATTCTTAAAGTTTATAGGAGATAGAAAAGTACACCCCTCTTCCACCATCTCTAAGTTAAGAAAAAGGTGAAGGAACCTGAGGATTCTGTTTCTCTTATCTTCTTGTGATACCCTCACCTCCTTCACTGGAGTTATGACATTGATTTGTTTGACTTCGTTCTCAGTGCTGGTTCCTTGGTTTGGCTGGTTATTGTATGTGAAGGATGCTGAACCTGGAATGACACTATGACAAGTTCACTGTGAGGAGGGGATATCTACTGACTGAAAAACTTGTACAGGATGTCCACCATTGGCTTAGGTGGAGATATACTGTCTTCTACACATAGGTGTCCAAACAGTGGTCAATAGTTTCTCTTGAAATTCTGCAACTGATATTAGTCTGACTTGATGCTACTGTAGGCTCCAGAAAAGGCACAGTAGCCAGAAGAAGAGGGCCTGCCTGTATCAGCAGGAAAGTGTGTTTCTCCATAAATGGAAAGTCTACTTGTATTTGTTGGAAATCAAAAGCCATTTGCTCCTGGTCATGTCCCTCTCTGGTCATTTCCTCTGGCATTATCAATTTAGCTTTCGTAATTATGTTTAATCTAGTGTAGACTTTCTATTGATCAAAATCTGGAGGCAAGAAAAATCAGTGAAATTTAGTTCGAATCATGGTAATACATATGGCCTAATCTTAACCCTGCCTGTGATCTTGCATTTTTAACATACATTCTTCAAGCCTGTTCATCCCCATTGGTTAAATGGGGATAACAGTAGTAAACTCACAAAGATTCTTTGAGGATTAAATAATGAATGTGAATCTTTAGCCCTATTCTGGGGACTTACTGAGCTACCAATTAAAGGTAAAAAATATTATTTAGAGGTCCAAATATATAATTTTGAAAAATCATATTTTAGTATGTGAGTATTCAGTTATTAATAATGAGGCAGTTTTTTACTATTTAATGGAAGAAATTTCCAGAAATATTTGAAAAGATTGAATAAATATTATAATAATTAAAGAATAGCCAGATTGGAGCAGGACAATAAAGTATAATTCAATTAATTCTATAATAATTATAATAAAGATGACTTTATTCAATAAATATGTAAAGGTCACATTTTATGCTAATTGTTATGCTATTAGATTATGATGATGTAGAAAATGTAATATACATTCTCAGTTATTTCAGCATCAGTGATCAAACAATGAACAGTAAATTAATATGCTCTGAGACCATGAGAAAATTACTAGAAGTATAAAACAATTTTATATAGTAACATAGCACACTTAATTTTGTCTTGGATAAAGTAATGGAAAGGCTAACTAAAAACATGACTGTGATATCTGAAACCCTAGTGCCGGGATTTTTATTGCTCAGTCAATATTCCTTTATATTTACCATTTATACTGTTCTTCTGTCTCCTGCATATCTTTTCTTATATGGGAACATTTTTATTCTCATGAATAACTCTGCTTTTAGTCCACACGAATGTGGTATTGTCTCCAAAAGTACACAGGTTTTGAGGAGTGTGAATGGAAAGGGAAAAGGAAAGAGAAGATAATTTCCAATAAAACTAGCCTGGTGTGTGGTTCACACCTGTAGTCCCAGCATTTTGGGAGGCCAAGGTGGGAGGATCACTTGAGGCCAGGAGTTTGAAATCAGCTTGGGCAGCATAGCAAGACCTTGTTTCTACAAATAATTTAAAATTAGCTGGTCTGAAATCCTAGGTACTCAGGATGCTGAGGCAGGAGACTTGCTGGAGCCCTGGAGGTGGAGGTTGCTGCGAGCCGAGATTGTGCCACTGTACTACTGCCTGGGTGACAGAGCCAGACCCTGTCTTAATGAAATAAAAATAAGATAGGACTATTGAGATTATTATATTCAAAGGTAAGGAATTATTTTGTTATTAAGTAGTCAGTAAGGGAGAAATTTTGGATTTCTGAGGAGGAATAGTATGTGATTAGGAAGCTAGCCCTGAAGGCATCATATAGGATGAATTCAGAGGGAAACATTTGTCCATCTCAAACTGAGACAGTGTTTACAAGCACCCACTGGTTTGTAGAGCATTATCAATTTAAGTGTAACAATAGGATTTATTTATAATAATTGCCAGAATAAGATAAAAGCGGTACAAAATATAAAACTATGTACAGAAAAAACTTAAATCATTTTTTTTTGGCAGGATGTATTGCACTGCCAAGTAAACGTTGGCAACCATTTCCTGGAAGGAGTGAATTGAGGTCACATTATGTTTACTTACTCTAGAACAGCAAACATTTACTAATAGTTCACATTGATACTTTGTGTGCCATTCACCGTGCTATTTTGTTTAATCATGAGAATAACATTTAAGAATTAATAATATTCATGTCACTATTTGACATATGAGGTCGTTGGTGAAATTTGGTTATTATCAAATGTGCTCATTGTCACACAGTCAGACACTGGCCACATGGAAATCTGAATCCAGGGAGTCTCATGACAAAATTCACTCTTGGAGTTTTTTAAGCCAATGTTATATTTATGTCAACTCCAAGAGCACAGTTTATTCTTCTGTATCAATTACATCATTATCATCATCTCTGTTTTGAAATATTTTGATCTTCATTGTCATAATAAACAGTATTGGCACACGTTTAAAGGGCCTATGTTGTATAAGGCAAGGTGCTAAGAACTCACTGCAGCAGCCACTGTGTTCTATGGGAATAGAGTGATACAAATTACTCAGTACTCTCATATTCCTGAATGATTTCTGTCAGACAATTTCATTCTAGGCGAGTTTCTATTAGGTAGGGATAAGTCAGAGGTGATTCTAATTCAAGCATTGTTCAAGGAGAATGTTACATTCTCTTCAGCTCTAAGTCAGAGGTGATTGGAGTTCAAGCATTAAAGAGAATGTTACATTCTCTTCGGCTTAGCTTCACAGTTGAAGTACTGGAAAAGAAGTGAAAGTAGCTATTTCTTAATTTTGAAAGAGGCAAGAAAGCAAGGTCAGTGTACAGGAAGTATAATAAATGGTAAAAAGATAAAAGGTGGTGGAGATTAAGCAGAGTCAATACCTGCATACAAATCATGGTCCTGTACTACAAAGGATAATTAACCGCCTGGTTAGCCAGGGATTGCCCAAGCTTTGCTCCTGAAAAGCCCACATCTTGGAGACCTCTCAGTCTTAGGCAGACTGGGAAAACTGGTCACCCTAGGACATCTGAGGCCAGTGCAATTGTTGTCTGAAAGCATCTTATTCTCTATGTTTGGGAAGACATAATTTTTCAAATTTACATTGTTTTCTAAGTTTTCAAAGAGATCATTCTTTTAAATTCAACTCTGAATGTACACTCACCTTTTTACAGTCTGTCATAGATTCTTATAATAGGTAGCCTATGAACACCAAATGAATAAATGAAATCCTTGTAAGGCTCTATTTTTGAGAGGTGTTTTAAGCAGCTTAGAACATTCTGATACAATGAGAAGTTTTGCAAGCTAATTCTTAAACCATTTAGCTAACTCTTTATGCTAATTAAGGAAAGGAGATATTCTAAAACCATTTCTCATACATGTTAAGTATTCCCATAACTTGGTAAAGTATATTAACCTAAATTTAGTTGACTTTCTCTTGAACTCCAACTTTTGCATATTTGATATGAAAGGAAAAATTTTGAAAGGCAGTCAGGCAATATAAACATATGCATCATCAATGTTTTGATACATTCATAGTATAAAATCTCCTGTTTTGAATTAAACTACAATCCATGGATGGATTTTTTTTGTGCTATGACTAAAAAAGGAATTAAATGTGTTACCTGGCTCAAAAATATCTCTTTTCAGGCCATGATTTTATGGTAAACTTAAGAATTAGACAGTATGTCCACAGTAGTTTTTTGCAGAGTATTGCCATGTTCAAATGGTGACCTGTATTAAATCACTGGAAAAAACTAAAAGTACATTAGCCCTTACCAGTTTGCTATCAAAGTAGCTCTTTCATACTTGCTTAAGTAATGGTTTATTTATACTTAAGATCAAAGAAAAGCATGGTTCCTGACTCAATGACAAGGGGCCCCCCAAAGAGCATCTTGAACTGCTTTGCTATTAATTACATTAAAATGTATCCCAGAGGAACAGTTTTTAAAAACACCGAACTAATTACTGATTATGATGTACAATCACTTGGTCTTTGTGTGTCAACCTTTTTCTATGAACACCAAAAGGTATCCCAACAAAATGTCTTCATGGAGTAGGAAACCTGAATAATGAGAATGGAAATCCTGGTGGGAGATTTAAAGAATAAATGAATGGACATTGTTATAAAAGCAATTACATCTGCTTGAGTGATATTCTCCCAATATAAACTTAGACAGTGTTAAAAGAAAAACCTTAGACAAGTTAAGTTTAACAGAGTTTAATTGAGCGGAGAAAATAAAAAAGATTTATGAACCAGATAACATTCAGGACCAAAAGCAGTGCACAGAGCTTCATCCCACAAGGTGTGCAGGCAACATTTATAGCCAGAGAAATGGAAGTGACATGCAGAAATAACCTGATTCTCTACAGTTCTATGTTTGCCTTATTTGAATGTTTTGCCAGGTTTTGTCCTATAGTTTATTAAGATTAATGAGGCTGCTATGATTTGCTGAGACTTTGCTACTTGTTATAATATATGCTCTGAAGTTAGGTTGCAGGTTGCTTATACATTAAGTTAGGTTATAGTTCACCATGTATACAGGCAGATTTAGGACCAACAGTTCAGTTTAATAAGAGGAAAAGTGGTAGGAAATGAATTCCAAGATGAAGGTTAAAGCAAAGTTTGTAGTTCATTTAGTCCTCTACAGGATTGGAGGATCTTGCAAATAAACTATGGAATACAATTTTGTTTCATTTGCTTAATGTAACACATAAGCCCCTCAGCTAAATTTCTTTCTCTATTGTTTGAAAACCTTTTCTCTACGTCCTTTTGGTGTTTATGCATACTCAAACACAAATGCATCTCATCTGCGTGATGTACTCATAATAAAATAACATTGTCTCTGTGAGGTTGACCAAAAGGATGAGAGGCAGACCCAGGGTCAGGTTTAACAAATTTATTTCAACCTGCCAGGTGGACTGCCTCACCACAGGCAGTGAAGGCAGCAGCCTGGCTTATAGACTATGGGGTTATATAGGGGGTTTGCAGGTAGCCGGGTGCTGTTCTAAGAAAAAGCGCATCTTCGTTCTTAGGTGCTAGCATTCTGCTTAATTGGGTCACCATCCTGGGTTCAAGAGCTGTGTGCCACCACATCCTGGAACCTAGGTGCCCTGTTTACAAGGCTTGAGACTTTTTGTTTTAAGCTTGGCTTAGCAGGGGAGAATTAGGAGGGGGACTCTGGGCTTGCCTTGCTGTGACCCTAACAGTCTCTGTCTCTCTTCCTGAATAGCCTTATAGTTGGAAACATTCATTAGAATTCAAACACACATTTTTATGTTTACCATATATTTCTTTCTTCTATTTGTTTATCTTAAAGTAAGGTTACCTGGGTAAATATCAGATCATTTTAACAGCTTTTTAAAGCTTCCAGACAGCAATCTAAATGCTTATTTTACGTTTACTATAAGTATAGTATTACTAAATCTTAGTTAAGTATATCAAACTGTCAATATGAGAGGAAGTAAAGGGCAGAAATGATATGTAGTTGTAATCATATGGCCAAATAGATATTAAATCATTTGCCTTTAAAGAGTGTTTGCTGTTGAGCCAGTTGTCATAATTTGTCTGGCTTTAGTGATATTTTTTACAGGTAATATAACTTATTCATTTCCACAATGATAAAACATGGGTTTATCACTTTGAACAAGTGCATTAAAATATATAGTACAATTTAAGATGTGATGACTGGACAATGAATTAGAATAACCTGGAATTAAATATATTTGTAAATGGGCTGAGAGGAGGTATTTGGTTAAACAAAAAAAGCTAAAATACTTGAGCCAAATATGTAAGTGTAATAAAGTTTTGTTTTTTAATAAAATCAGTCTTAGTACTTTAATTTCACCGGTTTATATGCATTTAACTTAATTTCAGACACATTGTGTTTGTTTTATGTATATGGTATTGTTACTTGGTTCATCTATGTTCCTTTCTTCTCCCCATTTCATTTTACTTTATTTTATTCCACATTTCCATCTATGAGCTGAGTAGTCATGCTTTTCTATACCATTTTGAGTGTTTTTGCATTTTTGACTTATTGCAGTCAAGTAGAAATGTTTCATTGTACACTTTCTAGATACACTGTGGTTTTAAAACACTAACTACTTTAGTCCCTTCTTTGTATTATTTTTATAATTTATTTTAATTAAATGCATGTCTCAAACCCCACCACTTACAACTTTTATTGTTTAATCAGTCTGTATTCCTTTGCATGTGCCCTTATATTGATTTTTTTTTTAAACTTGCTTACTGTAACTTAAGTATGTTGATCTGGCGATATTGATTTTTTTAATTGTTCTTTCACTTCTGCCCATTTTTCCCATATAGGACCTTTTTCTTGTTCCTGAATAACTTTTTTTTTTAATGCAAACCTACAGGTTTGCTGACAAGAAATTCTCTCTTTTCTTATGTATTAAAATTTTTGGTTGGTGATTCATCAAACATTTATTAAATACAATTTACTGTATTGTGAAAAGGGAATTTGGGATAGTTTCTTCAATGGCACAGTTATGCAAGGTACCTGCTGCTTGATCTCTAGATCTTTTTTTTCCCCATTTTTAAATTTTCTTTGCCCATTTCCCAATCTCTTATTCCCTCAACACACACAGACACACACACACACACACACACACACACACACACACACACACACACACCCTACATACTTTGTGTCTCTTTATAGGGACATATTTACAATAGACATTTAGTATGCAAGTTTACAAGCTTATGGTTGGGGAGGGCACTGAAGAACAAATGCTTTTATATACATTTACTGGCTTTTTCCCACATTTTTCAAGAACACAAGACATTGTGATTAACTATAGTCACAATGTTGTACAATATATTTCTTTAATTCATTCCTTCTGTCCAACTGGAATTTTGCATCTTTTGCCAAATATCTCCCCAGCTGCCTCCCCACCACAGCACCACCACTATCCTAGCCTCTAGCAATCCACGTTACTCTCTTTTTCTATGAATTTGACTTTTTTTACAGTCCACATACAAATGAAGTCATGCACTATTTGTCTCTATGTGCTTGGCTTTTCCCACTTAACGTAATGCTCTCCAGGTTCATCCATTCTGTTGCAAATGACAGGATCCTTTAATGGCTGAATGATATTCTATTATGTACATATACCCTATTTTCTTATCCATTCATCTGTGATGGACACTTAGGTTGATTCTATATCTTGACTATTCTGAATAATGCTGCTGTGAATACAGAAGTGTAGATATATTTTTGACTTAGTGATTCCCTTTCCTTTTGTGCACACTCAGTAGTATGATAGCAGAATCATATAGTAGTTTTATTTTTAATTTTTGAGCAACCTCCATATTGGCTGTACTAATTTTATATTTATAAAAATAGTGTGCAAGAGGTCCCTTTTTACCATATCTTTACCGTATCTTTCATATTCTTGATAACAGCCATTCTAACAGATGTGGAGCTGGTATCACTGTGGTTTTAATTTCCATTCCTCTTGATGCTTAATAATGTTGAACAGCTTTTCATGTATCTGTTGGCCATATGTTTTGAATATTTACGCAGATCCTTGGACCATTTTTTTAACTGAGTTATTTGTTTTTTTTCCTTTATTGCTATTGAGTTGAGTTTCTTAAATTTTTTGGTTTTAACCCCTTATCAGATATATGATCTTAAAATACTTTTTTCCATTTCTTAGGTTTTTTTCATTGCTGATTGTTTTCTCTGCTGTTTACAAGCTCTGTAGCTTGATGTAATCACATTTATTTTTGTTTTTGTTGTCTGTGTAAAATTTCAGGGTCAAATCCAAAAAAGTCATTGCCAAGACCAATGTCATGGTGCTTTTCTCTTATGTTTTCCTTTTGTAGTTTTACAGTTTTAACTTTTACCTTTGCGAGTATAATCTATTTTGAATAAGTTTTTGCTTACAGTGTAAGATAAGGCTCTAACTTGATTCTTTTGCATATGGATATCTAGCTTTCTCCACAATATTTGTTGAAGAGACTTCCCTTTCCCCATCGTGTGTTACTGACATCCTGTCGAAAATCAATTGGCTATAAATATATGTATTTGTTGCTGGGCTCCCTATTCTGCTCCATTGGTCTCTGTGTTTGTTTTTATGTCAGTAAGTTGCTGTTTGGTTGACTATAGCTTTGTAGGAGATATCAGAGTAATACTGGTCTTGTAAAATGAGTTTACAATAATTTTCCTATACCAATTTTGTAATCGTTTGAGAATAATTGTTATCAGTGTTTTCCTTAAATGTTTGGTAGGATTCAGCATTGAAGCCATTTGATCTTGACATTCTTTTTTTGATGGGAGATCTTTTATTACTGATTCAATGTTCTTATTCACTATTGCTGTGTTCAGATTTTCAATTTTTTAAGTAATACAGTTATAGTAGGTTGTGTATATTTAATACTTTGTTTATTTCCTCTAGGTTTTCCAATTAGTTGACTTAAAATAGTTTATAACATTATTTTATGATCCTTCATGTTTCTGTGGCATCAGTTGTGTATGGTCTTTTTTAAGCTTTTATTTATTTGAGTCTTGTCTTTTGTTTCTAAGCTATTTTGTCATTTTAAAAAAAGGCAATTATTTGTTTCATTAATCTTCTGTAATTTTTTGTCTCTATTTTGCTTATTTCTGCCCTGATCTTTATTATTTCTTTTCTTTTAATAATTTTCACTTAATTTTGTTCTTATTTTCCTATTTACTTGTGGTGCAATGTTAGGTTGTTTATTTGAGGTTTTACTTTTTTGATGTAGGTTTTTATGGCATAAATTGAATTTTTAGAACTGCTTTTACTATATGCCAAAGATTTTGATATGTTATACTTTTTTTCATTCTCTCAATTTTTTTTTTAATTTGCCTTTTAATTTCCTCATTTACTGATTGGTTGTTCAGAAGCATTTTGTTCAGTTTCTATGTATTAGTGAACTTTCCAAAGTTCCTTCTCTTGTTTATTTATAGTTTTATGTAATAAAAGACACTATACAATTTTAATCTTGTTAAATCTGTTAACACTTGTTATGTGGCTTGATGTATTATCTAGTCTAGAGAATGTTCCATGTGCAGTTGAGAAGCATGTATATTCTGCAGCTGTTGTATGAAATGGTCTATAAATGTCTGCTAGGTCCATTTGGTCTAGAATGCAGGTTAGTTCTGGTAGGTTGATATATCTAGGAATTTCTTCATTTATCCTAGCTTATTGAATTTGTTGGTGTTTCCTTTTTCATGTCTCTTATGTTCTCTGTATTTCCATAGTATCAGTAGTAATGTCTCATTTTTATTTCTATTTTATTTGAGTCTTCTCTTTTATTAGGCTTAGTTTATAAATTTATCTTTTCGAAAACAGTAACTCTTAATTTTGTTGCACTTTACCATTTTTTGTCTTTATTTTATTTAAATCTGCTCTGAGTCTTATTCTTTTCTCTCTCTCTCTTTTTTGCTAACTCTAGGCCTAATTTGTTATTTTTTTCAGTTCTTCAAAGTTTAATTTTATATATTTTCATTTGGGATCCTTTTTCTTTTTTGAAATAGACTTTTTTTTTGCTGTAAACATTCGTCTTATTAGTACATTTTTAATCGCGTACATTTTGGTATCTTCTATATTCATTTTGTTTGTCTCAAGATATTTTTAATATCCCTTTTATTTTCTTTTTGAACCACTGGTTGTTTCAAAACATATTGTTGAATTTCCATATATTTGTGAATTTTCTGATATTTATTCTCTTCTTGATTTCTAGTTTTATATTATGTACTCATGAAAAATACTTGATATTATTTCACTCTTTTAAAATGTGTTAAGGCTTTTGTTGTGGCTATGATATGTCTTGTAAAAGGTTTTTACAAGACATATGATATGTCTTGTAAAAGGTTTCCTGTGTGCTTGAGAAGAATATGTATTCTGCTGCTATTGAATACATAATATTCATTCTGTTTAAGTGTGTTATGGCCATTCAATCTAAATTGTAGTTCATGTCCAATGTTTTCATATTAATTTTCTTGGTGGATAATGTGTCCATTGTTAAAATGGAATACAGAAGTCTCCTGCTCTTATTATATGGCAGTTTATCTATTCCTTTATATGTACTAGTATTTGCAGATCTAATAACATTAATATTTTACCAGAAGGTGGGAAGGGTGGAGAGGGTGAAGAGAAGTTGCTTAATGGATACAAAAATACAGTTAGATAGAATATCTTCTGCTGTTTGTAGCACAGTATAGGTAGCAAAAATTAATTATATATTTCAAAATAGCTAAAAATGAAGATTTAAATGTTTCCAACATAGGGAAATGATTAATGTTTGAGGTGATGGATATTCTAATTACCCTGATTTGATAATGTATATGCCATATGAATCCTCTGAAGATGTTCAGTTATGCTTTGATAAAAATACTGCAATTAATAAAATTTAAAAAGTTAAAAAGAAAGATCATATTAAAACAATGGGAAAAAATTCATGATATTCATTTGTAAAGAACAGATTTGTTGCACTATGTGACAGTATTAAAATACAGTTTAAATGTGCAGTTATAAAAACGTTGCTAATAGTGAGTGAAAAAAAAAAATGAAATAAAACAGAAACAAGTTTAGAAATTGACTCTAGCATACATGATGTTTTGGTATTTAATAATTTTTGTATTTAAAATCAGTAAAGAGGTAAATTATCTAGAAAGAAATTGTTGAGTAACTAATAGTCCTTTGAGACATAGTAACTCTAGTTCAAAACCACACTCTCTAAACCAAAATTAATGATGAAACAGATATGATTTCAAATAGTAAAATAAATAAAATTACAGAAGCTATCAGAATTTTTAAGATTATCACTTCAATTTGAGGATTTACATTCTTGTCTGAACACAAAAGCCAGTATAATAAATCATGGCTAACAAAAAATTCAAATTTATTACAGAAATTATTGTAAAGAAATGCAATACAAAAATATTGAAAAAGAATATTTAGGATATATATTACAAACTAAATTCAATGCTGTATTAATATTACAATTAATTTGGTGGCTTAAAGCAACAATGAAACAAATTTATTAATATACGTTTGTGTACTTTAGAAGTCCAAGATTGGTTTCACTGGGTTAAATTTAAGCTGTCAGCAGAATTATATTTACTTCTGGAGAATATAGGATAGAATTGATTTTCTTACCTTTTTCAGTTTCTGAAGGCCATTACTTTTCTTTGCTATTATAAGCTTCCTTCATGTGAGAGCTAGGAATGTTATACCAACTCCTTCCTGCCCTGTCATCTTTCTCCTTCTCTTACATGTGCCTCCCCCTTCTACTTTTAAGGAGTGTTGTGATTATATCAAGCCCACCCGAATCATCCAGGATAATCTCCATATTTTTAGATCAGTTTATAAGCAACCTTAATTCCATCTGAAACCTTAATTCTCTTTCCCTATGCAACCTAACACATTCACATGTTCTAGGGATTAGAACGTAGACATCTTTGAGAGCTCATTATTCTGCATATTATAATTGCATGTCTGAAACATTATTAATAAGGGAAGTTTTCATTTTTAAAACAAATTTTCAAAAAATCCATTGCTTTTGTTATTGTAAAAAATTGTTAACTGACTCAACTGAACATCTTTAAATGAAAATATTTATTTTTGAAAGATTTTAGTGTCTAAAGTCTGGACCAAGTTCAAAATTCACATTCAACTCACATGTCCATGTCTGGGCAATTACTACAGTGAAACTAAAACTAAAGTAAAACATATATAATAGCAGAATAAACTAAAACCCAAAATAACATAAGGCCTAAAACTGAAGTAACATATTTCAATAAACCATCAAAAACTGTTAAACCCATCTCAAGCAGTATAATTTTCTATAAACCTTAAGGATATTTGATGACAATATTAAGTTGAAATGTTGGCAGACTTGTCATTTGGCAAATTAGCTGTTTTTGACTTGACCTCATCAAGTTGATTTTCAGTTAACTGTTTCTGTAAGTGAAGCTTTTAAAAATAAAAAAGTAAATTAGTAAATTCACCTTTTGAATAGTTTGCTTTGAATTTGGTCATTCAGCAAATTAGTCATGACTAGATTTTGGTGAATTAATTTAAATAAAATTGGCCCAATTTGTAGTCATAACTCTTAAGGTTCTGGGCAAGATTAATTAAGGCTGAATAAGTCTTGGCTAGCTGAATGGTGAATATTTTTATTTGCCAAGTGGTATCCTCCATCCAGTGAGATGCAATCTCAGAACAGTTTGCTATTATCCTGAACTTCATGGACATGGTATGTTTTTGATCCTCAGTCAAACATCCTGGATTCAGTACAAGGCAGATGAGTAAGAAAGGAGACTTGAGAATATAGAAACCCCACAATGCCAGGATTTGCTGCTTTGAGGGCTGTTGAAAAGGGAGATCAATGAGAATGTCTTGGTCACAAGAAGGAGGTACCTCAGAAGACTCAGGAGGGGAAGTTGGTAACGAGGGCCCCACATATGCCAGGGAACGAGATGTGTTCTCTCTTCGGATAGGGAAGAACTTGCTCATCATAAGCCTAGAAAGAAGCTGTAGACTGTAGCACAGCACCAAATGTAAGGGTTCTTTTTTGCAGTCTGGCTTTACCTATCCTCAGAGCTGCTCTGGAAAACCAAAGATCTCCTACTTTTTAGTGGAAGATGGATGTGGAGAGAGGAAACAAACATATTATAGAAGCCTGTATCCCGTAATTAACTTAAAATCAGTCTCAGAAGAAAGGATCTCAGAAGAGAGGATAAGGGTAAATAAACTTAGACACCCAGCAGTAACAGAAGAGCAGGCAGAGTGTGGGCCATACATAGGCTTCTGACCTCCAGAGTTACTTAACATCTGGTTTTCCTGGCTTCTGTCAGACTCTGGGAGAGAAATGGTGTGCTACCAAGCTGCAGACATTGCTTCAAAGTCCATTCTGCCGACTGCAACTCTATCTCCCTTATAACCTGGCTATCAAGTCAACCGAGGCGTGAGGGCAGGTGGAGGATGAGGGAGATGTGTGGGAGTAGGCCTTGCCTGCTTGGATCCTTGACAGACAGCTGTTCTAGCCTTGTTCAAGCTTCCTATGATGAGTCTTCATTCTGTAATTGAGTTTACCTCTACAGTTAATCAGTTGGGTCACTTCTTGTCAGCCTCCTTTCACCCAGTTCCCAAGCATCTTGCTAGGGGACCTCCTTTTTCCATATAAATGTGGCCTCCAGATCAAGAATTCATTGAGAACTGTCCTCTCCCATGGGAAGATGTACACATAGCAATTGCCCACCCTCCATCTGAGGGCTGTAAAGACACTGCAAATGACAACTGGAATAAATACAGAGCACAGGAGCCATGAAAAGCCCATGACTCCTCTTAATAGGAATTCTTCCTGTTGGCTGGTGGGATTCCCTGTGTATACTCTGTTAGAAAAATACATGATATTGTACATGAAAAACCATAAAGAATCAGTGATAAAGTGAACATCAATAATAAAATAATTCAACAGGGCAACAGGATATAAAGTTAAGATGCAAAACTCAGTAGCATTCATGTAATAAATAGTAGCCGCAAAATATAACAAATAGTTGAAACCCAGCTTACCAAAATTTGATCTGAATCCATGTGAAGAAAACCATAAAAAATCCTGAAATATCCCAAATAGACAAGTCAAGGAATAGAACAGTATAGACCATTTCTTCCCACTCCACTCTACAAAGTACAACTATCAAACCTGGACAGCTGTAAAAGTGTAACCACAGGAGAACGTTTAAATGTGGTAGGAAGAATGCAACCTAGTTTGGGAACCCAAAACTGAATGAATAACACAGTGACAGGGCTTCCCAGTCCCCCACTCGACTCAAGAAGGAGAAACAGACCCAAAGTTTTTTAATCCCCAATATACCAACAAACACAAACCAGCTATGCTTATCCTCTCACAGGTCAAACCATGCTGTATTACTATAAGAGCAATAGCAAAATGATCTCACTAACAATTGGAAGGCAAGGGAGGACTCTACACTCTTGTTAGGCCTGAGACTCTCCACTCCATCCGAGCTTGCTAACCCCTCTGTTGATCAGAGCCAGCAAGAGGGACTTTACCAGAAGTAATATTTCTGGAAAGTCTCTTTACCCTGGCACCTAGGACAGCAATCCTTAACCTTTTTGGCACCAGGGACCATTTTTGGGCAAGATTTTTTTTTACATAGATGGAAGAGGTTAAGGGATAGTTTTGGGATGATTCAAGTGCATTACAATTATTGTGCACTTTATTTCTAATATTGTTATATTGTTATATATATATATACACACATATATGTATATATATATATACATATATATATAAACTGACCACGATGTGGGATCAGTGGGAGCCCTGAGCTTGTTTTCCTGCAACCAGACAGTCCCATCTGGGCATGATGGGTGACAGTGGCAGATTAGACTCTCATAGGATTGCACAATCTAGATCCCTCACATGCACAGTTCAAAGAAGGGTTCACACTCCTATGAGAATCTAATGCCATTGCTGATCTGACAGGAGTCGAATTCAGGAACCATAATGGTCTGTGGCCCTGGGATTGGGGACCCTGCTATAGGAGACACCAAAGTAGCCAAGGACCACCAGCAAATTGAATTATGCCAAAATAATACAGTAAGAAGTCAAGGAAGCCTCTTTTCTCCAGAGACCTGAGACTCCCCTCCCATGCCAATCAGGCCTGTCACTTCTGATCCTTCAGCTGTTGAAAAGATAATACAAGCAACTTTATGCTCATAAATTTAACAACTTAGGAGAAAGTTAGACCAATTTCTCAAAAATGGTAAACTACACAAACTCAATGAAGATGAAAGAGATAATATGAATAGTCCCATAGCCACTAAGGAAATTTAATTTATAATTTATAGCCTCTGACAAAGACATTTTCAGTCCAAAAATGATTCACTAAAGAATTGACTGAAGTTTTAAAGAAAAAATTAATGTGGATTTTATACAATATCTTCTAGAAAATAGAAGCTATCTTATGAGGTTATTTTCTTTCTTTCTTTCTTTCTTTTTTTTTTTGGAGTTAGAGTTCTGCTCAGTTGCCCAGGCTGGAGTGCAATGGTGTGATCTCTGCTCACTGCAACCTCTGCCTCCTGGGTTCAAGTGATTCTCCCACCTCAGCCTCTTGATAGTTGTGATTACAGGCACTTGCCATCATGCCTGGCTAATTTTTAGGTTCTTAGTAGAGACAGGGTTCTGCCATGTTGGCCAGGCTTGTCTTGAACTCCTGACCTCTATTAATGCTACAAAGAAAAGATAAAAACAGGACACACCAAAAAACTACACTATTCATTATGAACAGTGACTCTTATGAGCCTAAATATAAAATCTTTAACAAACTATCAAAACAAATCTAACAATGTATAAAAAGTATTGGATAACACAACAAAGGACATTTGTTCCAGGTATGCAAACATGGTTCAATATTTGAAAATTAGTCCTTGATCATATATAATATTATGGGAGGGGTGAAATATAGGGTAATTGCTAGCAAATCTTGAACTACTTTTAATAAATTTATTTATTTATCTGAGTTTTATTTTAAGTACAGGGGGATATATTCAGGTTTATTATGTAGGTAAACTTGTGTCATAGGGTTTTGTTGTACAGATTATTTCATCACCCAGGTATTTAGCCTAGTACCCATTAGTTATTTTTCCAGATTCTCTTACTCCTCTCACCCTCAACCCTTAAGAGACCCCAGTGTGTGTTTTTCCCCTCTATGTTTCCATGTGTTCTCACCATTTAGCTCCCACTTATAAATAAGAACATGTGGTATTTGGTTTCTGTTACTGGGTTAGTTTGCTAAGGATAATGGCTTCCAGCTCCATCCATGTTTCTTCAAAGGACATAATCTCATTCTTTTTTATAGCTGCATAGCATTCCATCGTGTGTATGTACCACATTTTCTTTATCCAGTCTATCAGTGATGGACATTTAGGTTAAGTCTATGTCATTGCTATTGTGAATAGTGTTGCAGTGAACAGATGTGTGCATGTGTCTTTATAATATAATGATTTAGTTATTTATTTATTTGGTAGATAGTAATGGAATTGCTGTTTCGAATGGTATTTCTGCTTTAGGTCTTTTGAGGGATCACCACACTGTCTTCCATAATGGTTGAATTAATTAAATTTATTTTTAATGGTGTAGGAACACTAAAGCAAATATATGAATGTATTGATATTGTTGAGATTCAGGGTTGTCATGAAACAAAAACAGACAAAATTTAATTGGGGAAGACGTGGAGAATTATGTGAGAATGAGATATAATTGAAAATTTCAAACGCATAGTTTTTAAAATACATACATATAAGGCATGCCTGTGGATATATCTATGCATGTTTTATTTATCATTGCATGTATTTGCATTTGTGTGTAAAAACATGCACATACTCCCTAACTCTGCCTGCTCGAAGTGCTAAAAACAGTGAACACAACCAATGTCAAGATCTTTGTCTCTAATACTGGGTGTCACTAAAAGGAACCAGAACTCCTTGGAGAGGTGATTCATTCCAGGGCTGGGTGAGAGAGAGAGAGAGAGAGAGAGAGTGAGTTTGTGTGTGTGTGTGTGTGTGTGTGTGTGTGTGTGTGTAAGTAGAATTCAATTTTGCCCTCACCATTGTACAAAAAATTATGTGTGCATAGATATGATGTTTAGATTGATTGTTTTATTCCTTCAGTGCTGTATTTGTTGTATAAAGGAAATTTATTATCGTTAAACCTATTTTTTTTTCAAATTTCTATATTCCTTGATGAGGCATCTATTATTTTTCCACTGCCAGTAATTTGTCACTGGGAGATAACTCTGAATAATAATGTATTATCTACAAATGTATTTTTGTAAGTTATAGGTTAAAATAAACAAGAAAGAAAAGTGAATCAGAATTCTAATGGTCAAATATATTTGCTTGAAAATTAATCATGCAAATTATGCTTAAGTGGGGTGTATTTTTTAATCAACATAGAGAAAACCTGAGTCAGTGAAAGTATTCTGTTCCTTTTGATATTCCTTCACTTAACTTTAATTTTTAGATACAATTCCATGTCACTTTAAAAACTTTAAAAACTGAATACTACATTCCTCTTTTCAGTACTGAGGTGAGTAGCGGAAGTAGAGAGGTATTGAAGATAACTTTCACTGAGATAGATAGATAGTAAGCACTGCTTTTGGGGTTTTGGAAATTGAGGCCTAACCTATGGAAGCAGGAATGCTATTCATCCTCAGAGGTTAGAAATCTGATTTGTATTAGAAATTTTGATTTTTAGAACTCTCCAAAAGTATGCTTAGGAATTCCATGGATCTAAACGAATCCTCAGAATGAATAAGTGAAGGAAGCAGATCAGGTATGCAGTATTTTATTTGGGAACTGTGTTAGTCAGGGTTCTCTAGAGAGACAGAACTAATATGATATATGTGTACATATATACATACATGGGGAGTTTATTAAATGTTAAGTTACATGATCACAAGGTCCCATAATGGGGTATCTGCAAGCCGAAGAGCAAGAAGAGCTAGTCCGACTCCCAAAACTGAAGAACTTGGAGTCCTATGTTCGAGGGCAGGAAGAATCCAGCACAGGAGAAAGATGTAGGCAGAGAGGCTATATCTCTGTTTTTCACGTTTTTCTGCCTGTTTCATATTCACTGGTAGCCGATTAGATTGTGGCCATTAGATTAAGGGCTGATCTACCTTCTCCAGCCCACTGACTCAAATGTTAATCTCTTGGCAACACCCTTACAGACACACCCAGGATCAAGGTGTGTCTTATATCCTTCAGTGCAATCAAGTTGACACTCAGTATTAACCCTCACAAGTCCACCCTTTGTCAACTTGAACCCATCCACATCTCATGAAATCATATCTAATCTTCAAATAAAAACAATAATAAGGTCATAATCACAGCTACCATAATAAAACTATCATTTGTGCAACTGGAAACACACCAGTCCCCAACCCAAATACTATGACATAAAGTTAACAATATTTAAATCCTGATATGAAGTCAATAAAGTATAAGTCACATGATAAAAAACATAACAACCGAACTGTTTCATTATTTGGATAGGCATGGGTACATTATCAAGTTGATTAAAAGGATATGGTACCTGTCCTTTAGAAAAGAACAGCTAAAACCATGTTGTGGATTATGGATTTAGCATAAAGAAAAATAATCAGACATAGATTAAGAGTAAGAGGGAAGATTAATAGAAATTTCACTTCACATAACTTAAAACATGGCTGTTTAAATAAATGGAACTAAAGTTTCTCCTGGATCCCAGAATTCAGCCTTTATTTATAAATGTATTTAGTTACGACTTGGTTTAGCTGAACTTGTTGGGCTAGCTTGGTAAATGTTACAGTTTTTACTATTTTCTACAGAGAATATTTTCTAATTTAAGTTGGAGCTATGTGTTCAGTGGTTTCTGTACAGTTGTACATAAATGTTTTTACTATAAAATGAGCTAATGTATAAAACTCTATACCACAATAAAGATAGTAATACTTTAAAGAAAAAAAAGAAAGATATTTTCTTAGTAAAAGTGTATGCATGCACAAACATATTTTTAACAAAAGAAGGAGGAAATACTCGTGACAGTTTCGGTCCCCATTTCTGCAGCTGGTCATGTGGTCGTAGCTAGTTTTGATGACCATCTTCTTCTGCTACCTGTTCTGTATTCCCTTTGCCTTCAGCAAGCACCTCAGAACGTCATGGTTTTTTTCCTGGTGGAGTGACCCAAACTTTCATTCTTGAAGGGTCTGGGCCACTTGTAGTCCTGCCTGAATTGGGCTGTTGTATTTTCCCATTGATGTTAATCACAGGGCATGGTAATACCAAGAGACGCCCACATGGATCACCTGTATTTCATGCATACTCTCCTACACCTCCATTGTGGAGTAGTAGACTGATTTCACCTTGATAGTCTGGGCCAGTCACCCCAGCCAACAACGTAACTCCCTTCTTAGCGTATTGACTTAAAGGTAGGAGGAGCCCAAAGTGGGCAGGTGGCAATCTTGACTTCCAGTTTAATGGGATCGTTGTTGTGTGTCCTGGTGGCAGATTCCTCCCTCTGGAACTAAGACCTCTAGACCAGAAGAAACGTAATGTTGTGGTAACAGGAAGCAAAAATTTTGCTAGTGGATCATTAGGGGTGATGGTGAGTGATTCCACTTCCACCCTTTGGTTCCTGGACCTGTGAATCCTGGCTGTGGAGGAAACAGTATCATATATTGGACAATGATTCAGAGCCTTCTAGAGAACTTTGCCCCAGCCCTGCAAAGTACTCTCACCTAGTTGACACTGTAACTGTGATTTCAAAAGGCCATTCCACCGTTTTCTCAATCCAGCTGCTTCAGGATAATGTTGAACATGGTAAGACCAGTAAATTCCGTGAGTATAAGCCCACTGCTGCACTTCTTTAGCCGTAAATGAATGCCTTGGTCAGAGGCAACACTGTGTAGAATATCATGACAGTGGATAAGACATTCTGTGAGTTCACGGGTGGTAGTTTTGGCAGAAGGCTTGAATGCAGGATAGGAAACTTATATCCAGAGTAAGTGTCTGTTCCAGTGAGGACAAGCCTCTGCGCTTTCTGAGATGGAAGAGGTCCATTATAATCAACCCTCAACAACCACCCTGAGGAATGGTGCCATACTGAGGGCTCAGTGTTGGTCTCTGCTGCTGGGAAATGGGGCACTCAGCAGAGGCCATAGTAAGGTCAGCCTTGGTGAGTGGAAGTCTATCTTGCTGAACCTGTGCATAACCTCCATCCCTGCCACCATGGCCACTTTGCTTATGGGCTCATTGGGTGATGATAGGGGTGGCTGGGGAAAGAGGCTGAGTGGTGTTCACAAGATGAGTCATCCTGTCCACTAGATTATTAAAATCTTCCTCTGCTGAGGTCACCCGTTACTGAGAAATCACATGGGATACAAATATCTTCATGGATTTTGACCCCTCAGAGAGGTCCATCCACATACATCTTCCCCAGATTTCTTTGTCACCAATTTTCCAATCATGCTTCTTCCAGGTTCCTGACCATCCAGACAAACCATTGGCTGCAGCCCAGAATCAGTATATAATTGCACATCTGGCCATTTCTCCTTCCATGCAAGGTGCATAACCAGATGCACTGTTTGAAGTTTTACCCACTGGGACTATCTCCCTTCACTGTTGTACTTCAGGGATGTTCTGGAAAGGGGCTGTAGTGCTGCAACTGATCACTTTTGGGTGGTGCCTGCATATGGTGCAAAGCCGTCTGTGAACCAGGCCCTAGTCTTTTCTTCCTCTGTCAACTGACCATAGGGAACTCCCCATGAGGCCGTTGGTGCAGGCTGGGGGAGAGAAGGCAGGGTGGCAGGAGTGAGGACCATGGGAATTTGAGCCACTTCCTCTTATAACTTACTTGTGCCTTCAAGACCTGCTCAAGCTCGATCATGTATATACCACTTCCATTTGATGATGGAATGCTGCTGGACCCGTAACTCACTTTATGGCTAGATGGGTCAGAAAGCACTCAGTTCATTATAGGCAGTTCACAGTTTAATGGGATCATGTTTACATGGTTACTTGCTGACATAGTCAAACGTTCAGTTTCCAGCAAAGCCCAGTAACAGGCCAAGAGCTCTCTCTCAAAAGGAGAGTAGTTATCTGCAGAAGATGGCAGGGCCTTGCTCCAAAATCCTAGTGGCCTCCACTTGATTCACCTATGGGGGCCTGCCAAAGGCTCCAAACAGTATCCTTATCTGCCACAAACACTTCAAGTATCATGGAATCTGGTGAGTCATATGGCCTAAGTGGCAGAGAAGCTGGCACAGCAGCCTGGACTTGGCAGAGCCTTCTCCTATTCTGGACCCCACTCAAAACTAGCAGCCTTTTGGGTCATTGATAAATGGGCTGGAGTAAACACATCCAAATGAGAAATGTCTTGCCTCCAAATCCAAGTAGACCTACTAGGCGTTGTGCCTCTTTCTGGTTGTAGGAGGGGCCAAATGCAGCGACTTATCCTTTACCTTAGAAGGAATATCTCAACAGGCTCCACGCTGCTGGACCCTAGAAATTTTACTCAGGTAGAAGGTTCCTGAATTTTAGTCAGATTTATTTCCAATCCCATCCTTTGGCATGCAAATTCACCAATAAATCCAATGTGTTTGCTACTTCTTGCTCTTTGGATCCAATTAGCATAATGTCATCAATGTAATGGACCAGTGTGCTATCTTGTGGAAATGAAAAGCAATTAAAGTCTCTCAGAATAAGATTATAACACAAAGCTGGAGAGAGGTTATACCCCAAGGTAGGACAGTAAAGATATATTGCTGGCCTTGCTAGCTCAAGGCAAATTGCTTCTGGTGGGCCTTATGGACAGGAATGGAGAAAAATGCATTTGCCAAGTTAATGGCTGCATATCAGGTACCAGGAGATGTGTTCATTTGCTCAAGCAATGAAACCACATCTGATACAGCAGCTGCAATTGGAGTCACCCTTGGTTAAGCTTATGATAATCCATTGTCATTCTCCAAGATCCATCTGTCTTCTGCACAGGCCAAAATGGAGAGTTGAACGGGGATGTGGTGGGAATCATCATTCCTGCATCTTTCAAGTCCTTGATGGTGGCACTAATCTCTATAATCTCTCCATGGATGAAATATTGTTTTCAATTTACTATTTTTCTTTTCTTTTTTTTTGCATTTTAGGTTTTGGGGTACATGTGAAGAACATGCAAGATTGTTGCATAGGTACACACATGGCAGCGTGATTTACTGCCTTCCTCTGCTTCACCTGTATCTGGCATTTTGCTCCATGCTATCTCTCCCCAACTCCCCACCCCACACTGTCCCTCCCCTATTTCCCCTCAACAGACCCCAGTGTGTGATGCTCCCCTCCCTGTGTCCATGTGTTCTCATTGTTCAACACCCGCCTATGAGTGAGAACATGCGGTGTTTGATTTTCTGTTCTTGTGTCAGTTTGCTGAGAATGATGGCTTCCAGGTTCATCCATGTCCCTACAAAGGACACAAACTCATCGTTTTTGATGGCTGCATAATATTCCATGGTGTATATGGAATGGCGCATTTTCCTTGTCCAGTCTGTCATCGATGGGCACTTGGGTTGGTTCCAGGTCTTTGCTATTGTAAACAGTGCTGCAATGAATATTCGTGTGCATGTGTCCTTATAGTAGAATGATTTATAATTCTTTGGGTATATACCGAGTAATGGGGTTGCTGGGTCAAGTGGAATTTCTATTTCTAGGTCCTTGAGGAATCGCCACACTGTCTTCCACAATGGTTGAACTAATTTGCACTCCCACCAGCAGTGTAAAAGTGTTCCTATTTCTCTGCATCCTCTCAGCATCTGTTGTCTCCAGATTTTTTTTTTGAGACGGAATTTCACTCTTGTTACCCAGGATGGAGTGCAATGGCGCGATCTCGGCTCACCGCAACCTCCACCTCCTGGGTTCAGGCAATTCTCCTGCCTCATCCTCCTGAGTAGCTGGGATTACAGGCACGCACCACCATGCCCAGCTAATTTTTTGTATTTTTAGTAGAGACGGGGTTTAACCATGTTGACCAGGATGGTCTCGATCTGTTGACCTTGTGATCCACC
>CM052666.1:44220653-44240559 GCA_028533165.1 Leontopithecus rosalia | reverse complement strand
CCCCAATAGACCTCAGTGTGTGGTGCTCCCTTCCCTGTGTCCATGTGTTCTCATTGTTCGTCACCCGCCTATGAGTGAGTATATACGGTGTTTCCTTTTCTGTTCTTGTGTCAATTTGCTGAGAATGATGTTCTCCAGATTCATTCATGTCCCTACAAAGGACACGAACTCATCATTTTTGATTGCTGCATAATATTCCATAGTGTATATGTGCCACATTTTCCCAGTCCAGTCTATCATCGATGGGCATTTGGGATCAACCACTTTTTAGATTGCTTTTTTCACTGTCCTTGTGAGACAAATGTGGCACCTTGTCATTATCAAGTTAGAATTCCATATTGGTCTATTTTATTATGCCTTATAAAAAATACTATGCTGCATTAACTGCATGCACTCTAATTTCAGTTACGTGTTTTAATTCATTTAACCTTTGCATATTTCTCATCCCTCATGTTTCACAAATATGGTTCTCAAAATTTTATACTTAGACAATTTTGGTAAACTTTAAAAAGAAACAAGAATTTAGAGTTGATATATCAAAGCACCCTTTTTATTGCAGGTTCTCCAATTTATAAACCAAAATCTAGAGCAAATGTAATTCAGTGTACATTTATTTTTGCTTAAAAGTCCAGTTTGGCCGGGCGCAGTGGCTCACGCCTGTAATCCCAGCACTTTGGGAGGCCAAGGTGGGTGGATCACGAGGTCAAGAGATCGAGACCATCCTGGTCAGCATGGTGAAACCCCGTCTCTACTAAAGGTACAAAAAATTAGCTGGGCATGGTGGCACGTGCCTGTGGTCCCAGCTCCTCAGGAGGCTGAGGCAGGAGAATTGCCTAAACCCAGGAGGTGGAGGTTGCGGTGAGCTAAGATCGCGCTATTGCACTCCAGCCTGGGTAACAAGAGCGAAACTCCGTCTCAAAAAAAAAAAAAAGGCCAGTTTGATTATGTTAAAAACTTCTATTTTTTAAAATCGTACATGATAATGTATAGAATATATAGTATTACTTGTTTTGTTTGTTTTTTCTCTGTCTGTGTACCAAGAAAGATTTGCCCTGTTTCTCCACATTCTTACTTGGAGCCTCTGTATAGATGCAGAGACCATTTACAGGACATCTGTTGTGATGGAGGAGATTTATTTTCCCTTCCATTTCTTCACCAGAGTTTCTCTTACTTCCTTATTACGAAGTGTATAGATGAAGGGGTTTAAAACTGGAGTCACCACAGTGTTCAGGACGTGGACAGCTTTGGTCAGATCCAGGGCGTCTTTGATAGAGGTGCGGACGTGAAGGAAAATTGTGGACCCGTACCAAATGAGCACCACAGTGAGATGTGAGGAGCATGTGGAGAAGGCTTTGCTCCGGCCACGGGCAGAGGGGATCCTGAGGATGGTCCTGATGATGTAGACGTAGGAGACAAGGGTGATGAGGCACGAGCTCAGGATGACCACAAAAGCAATCACAAAGGCCACAAGCTCTACTGCCTGTGTGCTGGTGCAGGCCAGGGCAATCCAGGGTGCAATGTCACAGAAGAAGTGGTTGATGGCATGGGGGCCACAGAAGGAAAGGCCACTGATGAGGGCTGTGAGCACTGCAATGGCCATGAAACCACACACCCAGGAACCCAGGGCCAGCTGTGCTGAGAGCAGGCTACTCATGATGGCTCCATAGTGTAGAGGATAGCAGATGGCGAGATAGCGGTCATAAGCCATGGCTGCCAGGAAGAAGTACTCTGTGCAGCCTAATGAGAAAACAAGGTACATCTGCAAAAGACAGCTTGTAAATGATATGGTCTGACTTCTCCCCAGTAGGATGGCCAGTGCTTTGGGGACTGCAGCTGTGGTATACCCAATCTCCAGGAAAGAGAGGTTGCTCAGGAAGAAGTACATGGGGGTATGCAACTGATGGGAGGTGCTCACTAACATCAAGATAGCCACATTACCACCAATTGTGAGGATGTACATCACCAGAAAAAGCATGAAGAGAGAGAGCTGAAGAGTTTGAGAACCAGGAAAGCCCAGTAGGAGAAAGTCCTGGGTCAGGGTTTTATTGCTTGTGTCCATTGTGGCACTTAAACCAGAAAACAGAGTCTCTGCATTGAGCTCTTTAACCCAGTTACACAGTCCTAGAAAGATAAAAAGAACCAGATTCGTGAAAGAGCTCCAATAATTAAATGCCTGCTCTGGGCTTGAAGGCATAGTTAATATCAGTCATTTTAATGAAACAGTGAGATATGTATTATTATAACCAATTATCAGTTTAGAAAAATGAGCGTGCAAAGAATGTGAGCAATTCTAGAAAGACTGCAGAAACAGCCACACTTCAGCTCTGAAAATTCAACTCCAGTCTTTCTGCCTTCATCCTACTCTGAGCAATGCTCCAGCTTAGTCCCCGATTACATCTAAACCCACAAAGGGCTGACTCAATGTACTACTTTTTAACTAGCTCTGCATGGCCCCTGACTGAAACATGTTATTTTGTCTTTGTTTAGAAATTGGCCCATTAAACCTAGGTTCTAATCACATCCATATCTAACTGTTATAGCTTCTAAATTGATCAATTCATAAGATTCATCTTCAAAAATAATGTTTAAAAGTCATCAAAAGTAACTTTAAAATTAGTTTCAAAATGAGTTTTGTCTTCCCTTAATGAAGTCATGTTTCAACATTATATGATAGATACTTCTTATCAAAAATATATATTTTCATATCGAACAATGTACTGAAGGTAACAATCTAGGAAGCCTGATGCCCATTTGCAAGTGAGTCCACTGAAAGTCCATGAAGGGCAAAAAATCATTTCGAAAACAATTTTTAAAAATTCTCTGTTATTTATAAGTACTACTTTTGAGAATCGAGTTTATAAATTAAAAGATCAATTGGGAAGCTATTCCTGTCAAACGTACAGGTGACCAAAACCTATATTTAAGAGAGAGTTTTGAAGAAAGACAGTGAAGACTTTGGTGGCTTCACTCTAGGAATTCCCTTATGAATAGGAATGTTCCCTCTCCATTGTCATGTGTCATACCCTTGTATTCACCAATGCCAAATGTTGTTTCCTGCATAAATTCAAATTTATTGCATGTATCCAATGTCACTGAGCACATTTAGACTATAAAATGGGTCTACAAAGTAAATGGGTACATACATTGGGTTTACCTCATTTATGGTAGAAGGGGCTTCCAAGCAGTGCTTCTTAACCTCTAATAGGCACACAAATCACCTAAGGGTATTGCCAAAATGCAAATTCTGATTAACGCACCCTTGGGATAGAGCCTGTGATTTTTTTATTTCACATGTTGCCAGATGTCACTGGCCAGGACCGTACACTGAAAAACAAGGTTCTAGCATCTTTCTCATTTTATAAAAAAAAATAATAAATCCGAAGGCTTGCTTGATTGGGTAATGAAAAGTTCAGAGTATGCCACCACAAAATGTGCTCCTCTGGCATGGATTATTTTGAGCTGAAGATAATTGTAAAATAACAAAAATAAAAACAAAAATCCATAGAGAGACACAAGAAAAACTCTAGGGTCTTATTATCCCGGAGAAGGCAAAAGAGGAATCTGCTCAATAGACCTTGCTTAAATAACCCGTATCTTCCATTAATCTCCTCATATATCTACCTTCCCACTATTTGTACCCCTAAGAACCCCCTTCCTTTGTCTTGTCCCTTCTCTGCAAATGTATTGTATTTTTGTTAAAATACTATATAAGCCCGAGTTCTAACCACTTCTTTGAGTTACTTATCCCTGAGTTCTCACGTGTGTATATGTGATGCACTTGTTCTGCTCTTTTCTTGCTTATATGTCTTTTGTCAGTCTAAATTGCAGGATTCCATCTACTGAATCTAAGATGGGAAATAGAAAAATATTCCCCCCCACACACACTAGTAAAGGAGCCTAGATTACAAGTTCATTACCCTAATACAGGAAAAAATGCCCTAAATACTGATGGGTGAGACAGAAAAATAAGAAATACAAAGAAAAGATGCTCTTTAACAATGAATACCAAATAATAAATTTGTAAATTTCTTAAAGCGAATATATTGCAACATATATATTATTAATGGCCAGTATATGTAATAGTACATGGCCAGTAACAGTATATGTAATAACTGTTTTCAAATTCAAGTGTCAAGGTCAATTGTTAATGTCTTTTGGTATAATCCAGTTTTTCTTAAAGGTCATCAAGGAGCATTGTAAAAATAGCAAAAAGTAGCTAACATGGTGGATGGTAAATTGCCAGTCACTAGACTATAAGATAACATGATCTTTGTAAATCCTATTAGCTTTCTTTTATCCTACTTGTTTTACAAAGAGAAAACTGAAACACAAACTGAATAATTTATTCAAAGTGGAGCCATAACTATCAATCCCAGATGTCTGATTCTAGAGCCAAAGCACTTTGAACTTGAGGATTTCAGACATTTTTTATAGGTTCCTCTGGTATCTGATTAGCAGATTTAAAAAATATTTTAATTTATGTTCAAGTAGAAATCACTGGGCAAAGCTGTTTTGAAAATCTAGTACAAAATAATTCTATCTTAACTCTTAACTTTTGTAATTAATGTGAATAAGGCAATTATATGCCTAATTTTCTATATTCAAAATTCAAAAATCATTTTGATAACTAAAAATTAGAAAATAAATATCCAGAACCAAATTATATAATGACATTTTCAAATTTTACTTTCAATTATGCTGCTGAATTTGTCAGACACCATGACTTAATATTTACTTGAATCACATGATTATGCCCCACATTTAAAAACCTGTATGTATTGCTCTAGACTTGAGTGTTTTTAGTTTTACTTCTATGATAGCCTAAGTGAAATTTGTCGATGTGACTTCACAAGAGCTTAAAAGAAAAATCAGAGAAAAACTTTGATTTATTAGGTTCAAATAAATTACCTTTTAATTTTTCAAATTAATTAACAGAGTAATCTTTCTTATATAAGTAAATTGAGCTTTTAATAATTTTATGAGTATAAGCAATTTTAATTTCTTACATCTGAAAAGTGATTCTAAATACATAACAGTTATTTTTATACAAATTGCAATATTTTATAAAAAATGCCTATATTAAAATTGTTTCTTAATTTCATGAGGTTTCCAGTATTGATTGAATGCTATAACAGATTAATCATATACCACAAATTTGTGATTACAAATTACCCATCGGGAGGGCATGGTGGCTCACACCTCTAATCCTAGCACTTTGGGAGGTCAGGGCAGGAGGATCACTTGAGGTCAGGGATTTAAGACCAGCCTGGCAGACATGGTGAAACGTCATGTCTACTATAAATACAAAAATTAGCCAGGTGTGGTTGTGCATGCCTGTAGTCCCAGCTACTGGGGAGCCTGAGACAGGATAATCATTTGAACCCAGGAGGCAGAGGTTGCAGTGAGCCAGGATCACGCCACTGTACTCCACCTGGGCGACAGAGTGAGACCCTGTCTAAAAAAGAAAAAATTATCCATTGATGAAACACTGGACAGACCATGTCGAAAGCATAATCACCCTTTCTACTTACCCAGTTGCAAGTCTTTCTGCCATAAACACGAAAAGCTTTGTCTCTTGACCTTACTTTTACTCATTTCTTTATTCCATGATTTTCTGTATTTAAAAATAAAATATTTTGATTGCAATTATTCCCTCTAACTCTCTGTTTTTCTTTGATTATCTTGCAACTTAATAATGCACTTCCTTCTGTTGACATCCATTACTCTTTTATTAACTCAAACTTTCATAGTCCTCGAAGCTTGAGCTCAGTCTTTTTCTGTTTCCCTTTGTTCTTATATTCTGATCCCATTCTGTCCTAGCTTTATTCCACTTCCCTTTTGATGTTTTATGTTTTTCCTACCTCTTTTCATTGTAATTGGCTCCACACTGGAAACTACTTGCTTTTAAATAATTGCTTATGTATGGATGAATCTTCTGGGAGATAAGTCTCTCTCAGGTACCTAGGGCTAGTTCAAAACGGTTGTACCAAATCTTTCCAAGTGGATGACCTCTGAATCTTTTCAGTTATTTGATTTAGGCACTAAATTGTAAAGTTACTAGAATAGGAAAAGGATATTTCTTTAGGCTTTACATATGCTAATCTGAGTATTTTGTCTTGTGGAGAGCTTTTAGCAAATGCAGCTATTTAATAAGTTCAACAAATTTGTGAAAAACTCTTTAAAATAAACAGAATAAAATTGGAGATATTACCTTAAATAAAAATATAATTAAGTAATATGAAGCATGATATAACTAGAAGTTTAAAATTATCTCTGAATTAAAAAAAAATCTGCCTGACTGTTCATCAGACTAAAATAGCAAGGGAACAAAAAGCCAGTTATAAATATATCAGAAAATAATTATACCCAAGGACATGTTGCAGTTGTAAATTGTCATAATGACTCCCTTCTTTGAGTGAGAACTGGTTTCTCACTGAGTGAGAAACTTTCTTATTTAAAATCTTCAATATCAGAAAATTTGTTGTTTTTAATTATATGGCTAAGAATAAAATATGGCACCCTTTCTGGGAGTACCTAATTCATGATGACAGCAACATACAACCTCACATTCTATTCCAGGAGCAGAGCTTCAGATAAAAAGTTTCTGAACACAAAATTTCTCATGTATCAATTTTATAGTTTTTAAGGAAAAAGAACATTTGAGTCTAGATCAGATGTTGACCCTTCATAAGCAGCTTTCTTTGCTTTCAGCCTGAAAAATCACTCCTTCTTTTAAATTTCACCTTAACTTTACCCTTTCCCAAATTTAAAATAATTGTCTTTTACATTATTTAATGAGACACCCTGCGATCCTTGTGGTTTACATCCTACTTCACGTCCATGAGTCAATAAACCTGACTGTTGGACTATAAGGATGCTTCTAGAAGACTTAGGCTGATTGAACTCATTTCTATAGAAATATTTCCTGAATTCTAGAAAATTCACTCGCAAACTTGTAATTGTTCTATATAACTACATTTTAATTTATGGTATATTACCATCTATGTACTTGTAGGGGAGGGATAATAGCTTTCCTTCACCCTTCTAGGTTGTTTGACAGAGCTACAAATTAAATTCCCACAAGACAGATTAACAGGAGAAAAGCTATATTTAATAATGTTCATATACACAGGAGTCCCACAAAATATGAGATTCAAAGAAGGGCCATATGATTGTGGATTATGTAGCATGCTTAGCTATAGGTTAGATTAGTGGGTAGGATCTCTGGAGCATAGCATTGACAGGTTATGGTAGCATGAGGGGAGACAATGTGTTGTGCATATACCTTGTTTTGTTATGTAGATAAAAAGTATATCAGATAATGAAAGTTGCCTTTGAGCAGCCTTCTTCCTGATACAGATACTTTTACTAACATAGATTTTCTCTATAGATATACTTTTTTAAAACAATAAAAAAGTAGCTGTATGTGCAGTTTCTCAAAGTAACCTGCTAGAAATTTGACCAAGAAGTGTACTTTGAGGTCACATTTTCTGATCTCCTACAGTCATATTTTGGAGTTGTATTCTAAGTCCCGACACATTAATAAGGAGTTTTTTTTAGAAAATCACTGAGAAATAAATGACTGTGTAAAACAATTTAAGAGATAGAAAAGAAGTAATAGAATTTCTCTCTGCTATTTATATTTAATATGTTTAGTTTATTTGTTCATGTGAAAAATCTAAAAATATCTTCTACAATAACACCAGTAATGCTTATGTTTGGGCTCAGAAAATGATACCTCAAAGCACGACAGTGTGGCATGCTGAGTACTTTGGAAAAACTGGATAACTACATGCAGAAGAATGAAATTGGACACTTTCTTATACAATATACAAAAATCAATGCAAAATGAATTCAAGTTCCATGACTTTGGTCTTGGCAATGATTTCTTGGATAGGAACCCCAAAACACTGGCAACAAAAGCATTAGACAAATGGGATTGCATCAAACTAAAAAGCTTCTGCCCAGCAAAAGAAATAATTCACAAGTGAAGGAACAAATTGAATTAGGGGAATAGTTTTGCAAACCATATGTCTGATACAGAGTTAATATCCAAAATACATAAGGCATTAAACTCAATAGCAAGAAAACAAATAGCCTAATTTAAAAATGGGCAAAGGACCTGAATAGCTATTTCTTAAAAGAAGGCATATGGTCAACAAATATATGAAAAAGTGCTCCGCATTCCTAAAGATCAGGGAAATGCAAATTAAAACCAGAATGATATATCACCTCATACCTGTTAGAATGGCTGCTATGGAAAAGATAAAAGTTAAACGTTTGTCAGTGAGGATGTGAACTTTGGCATATTTAGGTTTGTAATTCATTTGTATTTTATTTTTTGTATGTGTAAGGTAAGTAAGGTGGGTTTAAAAAATACTTAATTCTATTTTTTCTACATCATTTTCCTTTCTAGTCCTTTCTTTTCTAGTGATGTGTGATTTATCATCTGTCATATTTTGGTCATCTTTCATAAATGGATTAAGTTTTCTTCCTTTGGTCCATGTTCTATCTCCAAACAGCCCTACTCTTTCAATGACTATAATGTTACAGACATGTTTCTGTCTCAAAAGCCATTACTCTACTTACTTTTTCATCTTAAAAATTGTTTTAATTTTTGTGGCTGTTCAGTTGTATATATGAATTTTTTTTAAAACAAGTTCAATTTTGAACTATTTTAAGGCTTCAAGTAAAACATTAATAGTTACTTATAGAGAATCAACACCTTTATTGAGTCTTCTCATCTCTGTACACAGTATATAGTCCAACTACTTTCATTTTGTTTATACCCTTAAGTAACTTAAAAAATTATATTCTCCGAAAGTTATTTTTCCCCTTTGATGAGAGTTGTTCTTGGATACCATATACTTTTCAATGTTCTTGTGACTATATAATGCATCTTTAGTTTCTTTTAATCTAGGACTCTCTCTTGGTCATTTTGCCCCCAAACTGACTTGAGCAGTTTCTTCAGTCTCTTATAGAATGTCTCATATTACTTGTTTGTTCAGTATTTTTCATGTGGTATTATTTGTTCTTCTATCTTCTGTTTTTCTGAAAATTGGAAGTTAGCTCTGAGGCTTGATTAAACCCCAGTTTAAATATTTTTAAGATAATATTTCAAGGATGATGTAGTCTACATATTGCAACATATAAGGAGGCACATAACTTATTTTACTCTTATTGATACCAATTTTGATCAGTTGGATTAGGGAGGCTACCATCAATTGATTTTATTGTAAATACAGAATAGATCATTTGAAGTTAAAATCTTGTCATTATGAAGATATCTCATTTTCTTACAACTCTTGTTCCAGTGATTTGATCATCCATGGCTGATTATTGCCTGAATCAATTCCAATATAGATGGTTAATATAGTGAATTTTCTAATTCTATTATTTCTTAAAGATTTACTAGTTGCCAGTCTTCTAAACAAACTGGTTTTTGATTAGTTTTTCCTTGGTAATTAAAATGTATTATAGAAAAATAGGGCACTGATGTAATTTGGACAGCTGTCATTAAGATGGCTAACTAGAAGTACCCAGCACTCACCTATTCCACAAAAAAGGATTGAAATAGTAAGTAAATAACCAAATGTTGACTACACTGTCTAGGAGATAATGCTGGTTGTATTCAATGCTGGTTCTGGTTGACCCAGAACCATGTCTAGGAGGGAAGTGAAAGGAACCCTTTGAGGTATGGAAATTCAAGATGGCAGCATGGAAAAGGAAGTAAAGCAGCCAGTTGGATGGGCTAGAAGCCAGAAAGTACTTCCCTTCTCATGTGGGAAAAAGGTAAATGAGATATCCACGTAAGTACACATGTAGACACCTGCACACACTGTCCAGAGGCTGAGGAATGGTATGTCCAGCCCACTGTAACCTACACACCTCACCTAGGAGCCTGAGGAGCAGCCTGCCTAGCATGCTCCGTCTACAGCCAGCATCTGTGTGCCCTACTCAGAGGCCCAAAGACTGGCCTACTGAGGTTTCACTGCCACTACTGCTAGCACTTGCACACACCACCAAAAGCCCTAAGCACCAGTCAGCCTTGTGTTCCCATGTTCAGCAAAGGCTGGTCACAGCATCTGCAAACAACTGCAGCCTGAGACAATAAGGAATTCACAGAAAATACTGACACTGATAATAGCAGAAGAAATCATACAGTGGCCACAGTATGGTGCATACCAAGAACCAAAGCCAAAGCAACCTACCCAACCAAAATTGAAGACACACATATAATAAGAAAAAGTATTTCCCTACAGAAGCTACTCCACAAAATAGAAGAAGTGTCTGTTAAATGAAATGCACAGGTACCAACGTAGGGATAAAGGAAACACACAAAAAAAGCAAGGAAATATGACACCTACAAAGGAAGACTAATTCTCCAGTAAAAGACCCCAAAGAAAAGAAAATATATAAAATGCCTGAAAAGGAATTCAAAAGAATGCTCTGAAAGAACCTGAGTGAGATACAAAAGAACACACATAAACAATATAAAAAATTAAGAAAAAACACCATGATCTGAATCAGAAATTCAACGTATGTCATAAAAAGAACAAATAGAAATTCTTAAACTAAAGAATTTAATAAATGGAATAAAAATGTAATTGAGAGCTTCAGCAAAAAACTGGATCAAGTAGAAAAAAGTTTTGAACTTGAAGACAAGTCAGTTGAAATAATTTAGGCAAAGAAAAACAAAAATATTACAGTTTTATTATACATTATATGTCTGTATCAATATCAATATATTACATGTACCCTATAAATATATGCAATCATTAGGTATCAATAAAACTAATATAAGAAAAAGAGAACTATAATTATAAAATACCTGATGCTACTAAAAAACAAAAGGGAGGGCACTAAAAAAATCTCAAAAGAGATTTTCCAAAATATATGTACTTTCTTAAATATTTAAACCAAAAACATTTCACCAATATGAATTTAACTGAGGGTAGGGTTAGTCTTCTCTCTTTTACAACAGTGCCCACTCAACCTTGACAATAGGTAGATGTATGCATCAAAATAATATATTTATGTTTAGCATATATTTTTTTCTTTAAAGGGAAAAAACAAATAATTGTGTGATTTTCCCTCTGGGAAAACTTAAAAGAAAATTTTATGTGTAAGAAATATCACGAAAGTTTAATTTAGCCACGTTTATATTTTTAGAATCTTGTTTTGGTATGGTAAAAATCAACATAGTTGCTAGAGGATATTTGGGGATATGATTAAATAAGATAACGTGATTAAGAATTAATACCTGAGGCTAGGCGTGGTGGCTCAAGCCTGTAATCCCAGCACTTTGGGAGGCCGAGGCGGGTGGATCACGAGGTCAAGAGATCAAGACCATCCTGGTCAATATGGTGAAACCCCGTCTCTACTAAAAATACAAAAAAAAATTTGCTGGGCACTTTGGGAGGCCAAGGCAGGGGGATCATGAGGTCAAGAGATCGAGACCATCCTGGTCAAAATGGTGATACCCCGTCTCTACTAAAGATATGAAAAATTAGCTGGGCATAGTGGCGCGTGCCTGTAGTCCCAGCTACTCAGGAGACTGAGGCAGGAGAATTGTTTGAACTCAGGAAGTGGAGGTTGCGGGAGCCGAGATTGTGCCATTGCACTCCAGCCTGGGTAATGAGCGAAACTCCATCTCAAAAAAAAAAGAATTAATACCTGGTCATCTAGTTAATTCAAGGGACAATAAAGCATTAGCAACATGGTTTAAAAAGGAGCATAATATGATTGAAAACAATCTTAGGAAACTTTGTGTATTTTCCTTAGATAAATAAGAACAAATTCAATATAAAACTCTGAAAGTTATTCTAATAAGACACAGATTCTCTACGTAGATTATATAGAAGGTAAAGAAAAAGGTTTCACATTTGTAGACACTAGTGGTTAAACCAAAGAAAGTCTATCACAACTGAATGACTTGTGCAAAACTTTTAACGCATTTCCAAGCTTCTTTTCAGAATCAGATTTAAAGCACATACAGGGAGAGGTAAAGGCTTTTCTGAATTATAGACACATAGACACACACAATTCTTAGACTTTCAGAACTCTGCCTGGTCTTTGTCTGGAAGTACTATTTACCTGGGTGACCACCATTTGTCTTGGAGAGCTTGACTCAAACATGTCCTTTTACCTCTGCTTTAGGTGTCCTGAGGACTGTTTACAGATATGGGCACACCTCTAAAATGGCCTTAGCTTAGTGTGTTATTTTTGCCTACTATTGTTCTTGCTCAGCACCAGCTAAATTCTCAAAAAAGTCATGTGTGAATTTTATCTGGGTAGTGCAAATGCATTATACTGTACTCATTGAATCACCTCAGCAGTTTTTATTTGTTCTTAGTGAATAAAATAGAGAGAAATGGGTTATTAAGAGACCAAAATGAAAGCATCATGTTAAACAGAACCGAATCTTTCAGAAAGCTATAATACAAAGGCAGAAATGCTTTGTCGCAGAACACCAAATAATTACCATAACACTATGTGTTATCCTGATGTAATGCAATTAACTGACCTTAGAAATAGTTAGGCTCTTGAGTATTTTATTTCTTCAGGGAAAAAAAATGTGAGTATGTTGCCTTCTTTTCTTTGGTCTTTCCAAGTTAAAAATAAGGAAAGTTTCTTGTGATCTGTAAGGCACTGTCTCATTGACAGAACTTGAAAGTGTTAAATGAAGTAAGCTTCCTGACTATATATTTTTTGCAACAACCTTATTACAGCATGTTTCATGTCTTTGTTCCACAGGTTGTAGATTATAGGGTTAAATACTGGAGGTATCACAGTATAGATCACAGAAAGCAGCCTGTCAGTAACAGATGGTGTATTTGAGGGTGGCTTCAAATAAACAAAAAAGCAGTTATGATAAAAGCTGTGAAAATAATGACATGGGGAAGGCATGTGGAAAAAGCTTTTGACTGACCTTTAGTGGTAGGAATCTTTAGCATGGTGGAGAAGATAGAAACATTAGAGATCACAATACAGATGAAACAAGAAATGCTTAAATATGCACCAGCTCCAATAACTGGATACATTACCATGAGTGCTTCAGAGCAGGAAACCCTAAGTAATGAAGGAACATCACAGAAAAACTGTAGGGTCACACTGGAGCCACAGAAAGGCATGGAAAATGTGCCAGCTGTGTACAAAGCACCGAAGAGCCCTTCAATGGCCCAGGAAACACTTGCCATTAACACACAGACACCACTATTCATGATTACCTCGTAGTGCAAAGGACAGCAGATGGCTACGTAGTGATCATAAGACATGGCAGTGAGGACAAATATCTCACTTGCTTAGAAGGAAGTCATTAAAAGTAGCTGGAAGGCACATCCTAGAATGGAAATGGAATTGTTGTGGGTCAGGTTGTTGACAATGAATTTTGGAATTGGAACAGACAACAGGAAGACATCCAAAAAGGATAAGTTCTTCAGGAAGAAGTACATGAGTGTTTGGAGCTTTACATCTAGGGTAATGACAGTAATGACGAGAGGGTTACTCATGAAGGCTGCCAGGTAAATCAGGAGGAAGAGCACACCATATAAAATCTGCATCTTCTGGACATTAGAAACCCCATAAGAAGAAATCCTGTCACCAAGGTGACATTGGCCATACTAGATTCTCTTTAATGCCTGTCAAGGTGAGGAAATATGCAAAAAAAAAGAAAGAGAAAAAAATTAATTTATGCAGTCTAGTAGTAATAGTCATATTTATATACAAAAATATTTAGTGGAAGGAGTCATGAACCTACCTAAAGTGGCTCTGCATTTACTTAAAACTTCATTGTTCATATTTTAAGATAAACTCCATGAGTAATGTGTAAAGTCAATTAAACTTTATGAGTTTTACCTAATTCTATAGTCTTAACCTTAATTTGTTACAAGATAGATATAACTTGACTAAACACAGAAATTTTTCCAACCCACTGGGAATTTGCATCAAATTATTATTATGCCATGCTTCATGATGAATTCTTTGCTTTCAGAAAAGCAGTCCAAAGGCCAATGTCTTTAGATATTGTTAGTATTCATAATATTCTATACATGTGCAAAATGTCAATGCTCATGTGATATTACAAACATAAAGTCACACTTACACATATATTAAATAGTCTAACATAGGTAAATAACTTTATTCTAATGATAGTAAGCAAGGGAAAATAAACAAGGATTTGTTGTTTAATGTTTGTATTATCATGAGATCATGCAATTCTAACATAACCTCTTAGTGTAAAAATAAAAATAAATTATTTAGGAAAATTTTATGTTCTTTGAATGTGTACTAAAGCTATATCATTATAAGGGTGGCTGATTTGTTTATAAAGGAATTTTGACAGGGCACCATGATAAAATGGCTTTCCTATCCTAACTGAATAATCTTTCTTGATCATGATAAGTTATCCATAATTTACTTCATAAAACTATCCAATATCTTCTTTCGGTGTTCACAATATTTCCCTTGATTATTAATCAGTATTATTGATTAGTTATATCAATAACTAAAAATTATTCAATATTTAGTTGTTGAATAAATAACTACATCATTAGTTACTGATGTAGTTATTTATTCTTTATTGAATAACTTGATGTAGTTATTTATTTGTTCTTTATTGAATAACTAGTAAGTCCGATTATTAGTTACTGATGTAGAGTTTATTCTTTATTGCAAAAATTGAAAAATGTTTCTCATATATCAGATATCAAACTAGATGGTAGAGATTAAAAAAATGAACAACTTGAAAATAGGATGGATCCAAGATGGCCGATTAGGAGCAGCTCAGGATTGCAGCTCACAGTGAAAGCATGGAGGGTGAGTGGATGCCGCATTTAGAGATGGATTTTTATTGCCCACAGACCAGGAGATTCCCAGGTGGAGGAGCCCCATGGTTCGCCGGAGTGGCTGTTTTGGCTGGTGGGCCTATTTTGACTGCCGTGCCTATTTTGGCTGGTGCGCCTATTTTGGCCGGCACCCCAGCACAGAGGTTCTCTGTACAAAATACATGGGTTCAGGTGCCTTTTTAGCTGGTGATTAGAGCTCCTGGGAGACAGTCATCCATTCAACTGATAAAAAAAAGGGGACTGAAACGGAGCCAGGCCAGGAGATTCATAGGCACAAAATCACCACGAATCTCAGTGCAGCTGTTTCAGCTGGCACAGTTGGTCACTGCATGGGAAATCACACAGATCCCAGCGCCTTTTCAACAGGCAACTGGAGCACCTGGGAGACAGAGTCAATCATTCAACTAAAAAAAACCAAAGGTGGCTCTGAGGCAGGGAGCCAGGGGATCAAGCTCAGCTGGTCCCACCCCCACAAAAAAACAGCAATCAGAAATGCTCTGGATTGACAGCATCTGGATTCACAGCAAGCACAGCTGAACCCAGGATGGTCCAGCTCTGTGGGGGAGGGGTGTCTGCCATTACCGAGGCAGTCCACCACTACGGAGGTAGTTTGCCATTGCCGAGGCAGCCTGCCATTACAGAGACAGTCCGCCATTATAGAGGTGGGCCACCATTGCTGAGGCAGTTCTAACTATACCCATATAAACAGGACTGCAGGGAAGTTCACATGGCAGCTGGGTGGAGCCCACAGCAGCTCTGCAAAGCCTCTGCAGGCAGACAGTGACTAGGCTGCCTCCTTGCTGGGCAGAGCAGCCCTGAAAAAAGGCAGCAGCACAACAGAAACTCATAAATAAAGCCCTAACTACCCGGGACAGAGCACCTGGGGAAAAATAGTGGGGTTTATGAGTTCTGCTGCAGCAGACTTAAACGTACCTGCCCAGCAGCTCTGAATGAACAACGGAGCTCACAGCTCAGCACTTGAGCTCCTATAAAGGACAGACTGTCTCCTCAAGCAGCTCCCTGACCCCCCCAATATCCATATAGGAGTCACCTGATAAAGGAGAGCTCAGACTGACATCTGGCAGGTATCCTTCTGGGAAAAAGGTAGAAAAAGAAACTGGCAGCAACTCTTATTGTTCTGCAGCCACTGCAGGTGATCCCCAGGCAAGCAGGGCCTGGAGTGGACCTCAGCAGTCCTACAGCAAAGGGGCCTGTTACAAGGAAAACTAAGAAACAAAGAAATAACTTCATCATCAATAAATAGGACGTCCACTCAGAGACCCAATCTGAAAGTCAACAACTACAAGGACGACAGGTGGATAAATCCACAAAGATGGGAAGAAACCAGCTCAAAAAGGATGAAAACACCCAAAAGCAGAACGCCTTTCCTCCTACAAGGGATCACAACTCCTCACCAGCAAGGGAACAAGGATGGATGGAGAATGAGTGTGATGAATTGACAGAATCAGGCTTCAGAAGGTGGGTAATAAGAAACTTCTGTGAGCTAAAAGAACATGTTCTAACCCAATGCAAAGAAACAAAGAACCTTGAAAAAAGATTTGATGAAATGCTAATGAGAATAAGAAAACTTAGAGAGGAATATAAATGAATTGATGGAGCTGAGAAACACAACACGAGAACTTCATGAAGCATACACAAGTTTCAACAGCCGATTCAACCAAGCAGAAGAAAGGATATCAGAAATTGAGGATCAACTCAATGAAATAAAATGAGAAGGCAAGATTAGAGATAAAAGAGTAAAAAGAAATGAACAAAGCCTCCAAGAAATATGGGATTATGTGAAAAGACCTAATCTACATTTGATAGGTGTACCTGAATGTGATGGAGAGAATGAATCTAAGCTGGAAAACACTCTTCAGGGTATTACCAGGAGAACTTCCCCAACCTAGCAAGGCAGTCCAGCATTCAAGTCCAGGAAATACAGAGAACACCACAAAGATGTTCCTCAAGAAGAGCAACCCCAAGGCATGTAATTATCAGATTCACCAGGGTTGAAATGAAGGAGAAAATGCTAGGGGCAGCAAGAGAGAAAGGTCGGATTACCCACAAAGGGAAGCCCTTCAGATTCACAGTGTATCTGTCAGCAGAAACCCTGCAAGCTAGAAGGGAGTGGGGGCCAATATTCAACATCCTTAAAGACAAGAACTTTCAACCAAGAATTTCATATCAAGCCAAACTAAGCTTCATAAGTGAAGGAGAAATAAAATCCTTTATGAACAAGCAATTGCTCAGAGATTTTTATCACCACCAGGCCTGCTTTACAAGAACTCCTGAAAAAAGCACTAAACATAGAAAGTAACAACTAGTACCAGCCACTCTAAAAATTTACCACATGGTAAAGAGCATCAACACAATGAAGAAATTGCACCAACTAATGGGCAAAACAACCACATAGCATCAAAATGGAAGGATCAAATTCACACATAACCATATTAACTTTAAATGTAAACAGGCTAAATGCCCCAATCAAAAGACACAGACTGGCAAATTGGAGAAAAAGTCAAAACGCATCAGTGTGCTGTTTCCGGGAAGCCCATCTCAAATGAAAGGATACACATAGGCTCAAAATAAAGGGATGGAGGTAGATCTACCAAAAAAAAATGGAGAGCAAAAAAAAAAAAGCAAGAATTGATATCCTAGTCTCTGATAAAATAGATTTTAAAGCAACAAAGATCCAAAGAGAGAAAGAAGGCCATTACATAATGGTAAAAGGATCATTGCAACAAGAAGGCCTGACAATCCTAAATATGTATGCACAATACAGAAGCACACAGAATACATAAAGCAAGTTCTTAATGACCTGCAAAGAGACCTGGACTCCCACACAATAATAGTTGGAGACTTTAACACCATACTGTCAATATTAGACAGATTAATGAGACAGGAAATTAACGAGGATATCCAGGACTTGAACTCAGACCTGGACCAAGCAAACCTAATAGACATTTACAGAACTTCCCACCCCAAATCCACAGAATATACATTCTTCTCAGCACCACATCACATCTACTCTATTTTGACCACATAATTGGAGGTAAATCACTCCTCAGCAAGTGCAAAAGAACAGAAATCATAACATTCTCTCAAACCACAGTGCAATCAAATTAGAACTCAGAATTCAGAAATTAACTCAGAACTGCACAGCTTCATGGAAACTGAACAACTGGCTCTTGAATGTTGACTGGATACACAATAAAGTGAAGGCAGAAATAAAGATGTTTTTTGAAACCAGCAAGAATGAAGACACAATGTAACAGAATCTCTGGGACACATTTAAAGCAGTCTCTAGAGGAAAATATGTAGCAATAAATGCCCACATGAGAAGTGAGGAAAGATCTAAAATAGACACCCTATTGTCAAAACTGAAAGAGCTAGAGAGCAAGATTAGAAACTCGAAAGCTAGCAGAAGACAAGAAATAACTAAGATCAGAGCAGAACTGAAGGAGATAGAGACACAAAAAACCCTTCAAAAAAATCAATAAATCCAGGAGCTGTTTTTTTGAAAGGATCAACAAAATAGACCACTAGCCAGATTAATAAAAAATAAAAGAGAATAATCAAATAGATACAATAAAAAACGATAAAGGGGATATCACCATAGATTTCACAGAAATACAAACCACCATCAGAGATTACTACAAACAGCTCTATGCACATAAACCAGTAAACCTGGAAGAAAGGGATAAATTCCTGGACTCTTAAACACCCTCCCAAGCCTAAACCAGGAAGAAGTCAAAACCCTGAATAGACCAATAACAAGGGCTGAAGTTGAGGCAGCAATTAATAGCTTACCAATCAAAAAAAGCCCAGGTCCAGATGGGTTCACAGTCAAATTCTACCAGACTTGCAAAGAGGAGCTGATATCACTCCTGAAATTATTTCAAACAATCCAAAAAGAGGGAATCCTCCCCAAATCTTTTTATGAGACCAACGTCATCCTGATACCAAAACCTGGCAGAGACTCAACAAGAAAAGAAAACTTCAGGCCAACATCCATGATGAACATAGATGCAAAAATCTTCAATTAAATACTGGCAAACCGATTGCAACAGCACATCAAGAAGCTTATCCACCATGATCAAGTAGGCTTCACCCCAGGGATGCAAGGCTGGTTCAACATCCACAAGTCTATAAACCTAATTCACCACATAAACAGAACCAAAGACGAAAACCACATGATTATCTTAATTGATGCAGAGAAGGCCTTTGACAAAATTCAGCAGCATTTTATGCTAAAAACTCTCAATAAACTAGGTATTGATAGAATGTATCTCAAAATAATAAAAGCTATTTACGACAGAACCATAGCCAATATCATACTGAATGGGCAAAAACTGGAAGCATTCCCTTTGATATCTGGCACTAGACAAGGATGCCCTCTCTCACCACTCCTATTCCATATAGTATTGGAAGTCCTAGCCAGAACAGTCAGGCAAGAAAAAGAAATAAACGGTATTCAAATAGGAAAGGAGGAAGTCAAATTGTCTCTATTTGCAGATGACATGATTGTATATCTAGAAGACCCCATCATCTCAGCCCCAAATCTCCTGAAACTGATAAACAACTTCAGCAGTCTCAGGATACAAAAATCAATGTGCAAAAATCACAAGTATTCCTATACACCAATAACAGACTTAAAGAGAACTAAATCAAGAATGAACTGCCATTCACAATTGCTACAAAGACAATAAAATACCTAGGAATATAACTAACAAAGGATGTAACGGACCTCTTCAAGGAGAACTACAAACCACTGCTCAACAAAATAAGAGAGGACACAAACAGATGGAGAAACGTTCCATGTTCATGGTTAGAAAGAATCAATATCATGAAAATGGCCATACTGCCCAATGTAATTTACAGATTCAATGCTATCCCTATCAAGCTACCAATGACCTTCTTCACAGAACTGGAGAAAAACACCTTAAACTTCATATGGAACCAAAAGAGAGCCTGCACAGCCAAGACAATCTTAAGCAGAAAGAACACAGCAGGAGGCATCACGCTACCTGACTTCAAGCTATACTACAATTCTACAG
>CM052666.1:44198427-44220553 GCA_028533165.1 Leontopithecus rosalia | reverse complement strand
TCATGTTTAATAAATGGTGTTGGAAAAACTGGCTGGCCATCTGCAGAAAGCAGAAACTGGACCCCTTCCTGACACCTTACACTAAAATTAACTCCAGATGGAGTAAAGTATTAAACATAAGACCTAACACCATAAAAACCCTAGAAGAAAACCTAGGCAAAACCATTTAGGACATAGGCATAGGCAAGGACTTCATGACTAAAACACCAAAAGCATTGGCAATAAAAGCCAAAATAGACAAATGGGATTTAATTAAACTCCAGGGCTTCTGCACAGCAAAAGAAATAGTCATTAGAATGAACCAGCAACCAACAAAATGGGAAAAAATTTTTGAACTCTACCCATCTGACAAAGGACTTATATCCAAAATCTAAAAAGGACTAAAACAGATTTTCAAGAAAAAAACAAACAAACCCATTCAAAAGTGGGCAAAGGATATGAACAGACACTTTTCAAAAGAAGACATATATGAGGCCAACAAACATATTAAAAAATGCTCATCATCACTGGTCATTAGAGAAATGCAAATCAAAACTACATTGAAATACCATCTCACTCCAGTTAGAATGGCGAGCATTCTCACCTATGCAACAAAATCTGGACGGGGCTGGGCACAGTGGCTCATGCCTGTAATCCCAGCACTTTGGGAGGCTGAGGCGGGTGGATCACGAGGTCAAGAAATCGAGACCATCCTGGCCAACATGGTGAAACACCATTTCTACTAAAATACAAAAATTAGCTGGGCATGGTGGTGCATGCCTGTAGTCACAGCTACTTGGGAGGCTGAGGCAGGAGAATTGCTTGAACCCAGGAGGTAAGATGCAGTGAGCTGAGATCACGCCACTGCACTCCAGCCTGGCACCTGGTGACAGAGTGAGACTCTGTCTGGAAAAAAACATCTGGAGACAACAGATGCTGTAGAAAATGTGGAGAAATCGGGACACTTTTACACTGTTGGTGGGAGTGCAAATTAGTTCAGCCATTGTGGAAGACAGTGTGGTTTTTCCTCAAGGACCTAGAAATAGAAATAGCATTTGACCCAGCAATCCCATTACTGGGTATATATCCAAAGGATTATAAATCATTGTATTATAAGGACACATACACACGTATGTTCATTGCATCACTGTTTACAATAGCAAAGACTTGGAACCAAGCCAAATGCCCACGAATGATAGACTGGACAGGGAAAATGTGGCATACATATACACCATGGAATACTATGCAGTCATAAAAAACGATGAGTTCGTGTCCTTTGTAGGAACATGGATGAACCTGGAAACCATCACTCTCAGCAAACTGACACAGAAACAGAGAATCAAGCACTGCATGTTCTCACTCATAGGCAGGTGTTGAACAATGAGAACAAATGGACACAGGAGAGCATCACACACTGAGGTCTGTGGGTGGTGACTAGGGGAGGAACAGTGGGGGGTAGGGATTTGGGGAGGGATAGCCTGGGGAGAAATGCCAGATATAGGTGATAGGGATGGAGGCAGCAAACCACATTGCCATGTATGTACCTATGTAACAATCCTGCATGTTCTTTACATGTACACCAGAACCTAAAATGCAATTACACACACACACACACAGATGACTAAACATCCTGGAAGTCAAAGTAAAAAAATAACTGAATAAAATAAAATAAAATAAAATAAAATGCTCCTGCTGAGTGAAGGGTTAAAAAAAAAGGGATGGTAGTTTGGGAAAAAAAAATAGAAAGATGTCTTTTGGCTATTTTTGTAATAGTATGAACTGATGTATAGTAAAGGAGGGAAAAAAATCTTACCTAAGCAAAACCCCAAAACAAGAAGCCTTAAAGGAAAAGATTAGTAGATTTAACTGATTGAATAAAATCACATGGACAAAACGTAATCACAAAGAGTTTTAGAAAGCAGTTCTAATTTTTTTTTGTATTTAAGAAACATTAGACTTACAGGACCTAAATTTTCTAATATAGAAAACTCAAGCAAAGCAATAAAAATTAATAACATAGGGAAAAGTTATAAAAAGACACCAGATACAAAATTAAAACAAATGGCTCATTACTTTGTAAAATTTGTACAGACTGCCTGACAAATACATGCACATCAGAACAAGAAGGCATTTATTTCTCCTCTCATTTTAAGGAAGGATGGACCCGGATTGAAAAGTTGAAATAATCTGTCTTTTGAGACTTCCTTTCATCTCTGGGAGTAAAATGAGGCAGCTCCTGTAAAGTCTTGTTCTTTCCAAGGGCAGGATGCTGGTTAATTTCGTTCTACTCCCAGGATAATTATTAACCAATCAAGACAATCACCTTAAAACAGGGAAAAACCATGGGCACAGCAGTTCATCATTCTTGTCCTGTCTGGACGAGATTGTTTACATGATCAACTCTGCAGCTAAAAGAATCCAATGAAACTTGTGTCATTATCATTTTTGAACCTTTACTTTTCTTTGCAACCTAGTTGGATGTCTTAACCTCTGTAAGTATTCATTTTTTGTCTTTAGATTGTTAATAATCGATCTACTTTGAAGCTCAGCAGAGGCAACATGAGTACCATGGACAGAGTAAGAGTTAGGGTGCTAGCCATTAGTGACATTAGCTGGAAGCCCACAAGAGCCATAGAAAGTGGGAGATCTCCCAATACCATCTTCTTGGAATCCACTGGACTTTGATGGATGGTATCTAGTAGGGGAATACAGAAAAATGGAGATGTGAAATTGGTTTTCATAAAGAGCACCATGCTAAGGAGTAGGGTTATCACCTCTTCAGAAGCCTTGTACAATGCTATCCTGGGATACAGCTGAGTAAGCCTGCATTCTTAACATTGTATAGGACATTCTAGCCCAGAGGCCTATGGAATGAGGCCACCTGTGTTCAAATCCAGCTACCACTCTTGTGTGACCAGGGACTAATTGCTTAAGCTCCCTGCAGGTCCAGTTTCTCCATATAATAGGCACATAAAGGTTTGTTTTGAGCATTGATGTAAGTTATATTCAGTAATATTTGGAAGCATCTTAGAATGTGACTGGTGTAGGTAAGTGCTCTAGAGCTCACATTCCCAAGAGCACATTTCTCAGACTGTGAATCATTCCTGCCTCTGACCATCCTGGCAAAATGCATGCCTTCTCAAGTCCCCTTATTCTGAAGAAAATAAAACAACTTGTGATTACTGAAGGATTAGAGTGTGGGAAGGTGATCTGTATAAACTTCGTATATCCTCCTACACGTAATCCATGGATCTGATCTCTTAGATACTTAAAACAAAAAAGATGGACAGTTTACATCAAATTTATTTGCAAGCCTAGAAATATTTTCAGAGGCTTACCAAAATATAAGCTTTAATTTTATTTCAACTGAGGTTTGAGTTCATTTGTTTATCTGAATCAATATAATTTTATAAACCTTTTCTAATAGGTTGCCTTGGTCTACGATGCTTAAGAGTTTACCACTGTTTTGACATATGCAGTTGGGATCTTCCTTCCTATAGCAGTCCCAAGGAAGGGAAGAGAGGCAGATGCTGCTTCCACACTGAGCCTTGCCATCAAAGCCAAGGTGAATCAGCCTATGGGAAGTCTGCTAGTATTTTAAGGGGCAAGGACATCCTTTCCCCCATATAAACACTTCTAACCATGCATTGCTAATGCAATGACTTTCTAAACACTAGTGACAAGTTTTTAATTTGTATTTCATAATTAATAAAGATATCTATAAAAAGTTTATGTCAAGACATAAGTTGTGGTGATCGTCCTCACTGAGGTAAGAACACAGTCTTGCAGGCCCTCTCTCTCAAGCTTTTAATTAATGGAAGAGCTTTCTATAGCACTGGTGTCTGGGGCACAAGGAGATATGAGTAACAAGAGCCACAGGGGGAAGCAGACAGAGATAGGAGGCTTTCTGGGAGCATCCACTTCCACCACCTTCCTAGTTTCAAAGCAAAGGTGGAAAAATTTATATTCACCCCTCTGTATCTAGTATTTTGCTCTTACCTTGATTTCACCTTATTCAAGAAAACATTCAAACCTCCCATGCATCTTCTTTCGCAAGTCAGTTTGTGCTTTCTCTTTCCCTTTCCTATTATGACCGCTTATTTCAAACCTTTTAATAACTCATTGGTTTACTATTAAGTAATATCCTCACTTGTTTCTCTGCCTCAAAAATATCTTCCTTGCAAAAGCGACCATACATAAAGAAAATTAAATTACAGAAAATGCCACTTTCACTATGCCACCTCCCCCTTAACCACTGAAGTCCCCTTTGCTGTCAGCAGGTAGAAGCTAAACCTCTCAGCCCTAGGCCGGGTGCAGTGGCTCACGCCTGTAATCCCAGTACTTTGGGAGGCTGAGGCATGTGGATCACGAGGTCAAGAGATCGAGACCATCCTGGTCAACATGGTGAAACCCCATCTCTACTAAAAATACAAAAATTAGCTGGGCATGGTGGTGCATGCCTGTAATCCCAGCTACTCAGGAGGCTGAGGCAGGAGAATTGCTTGAACCCAGGAGGGAGAGGTTGCAGTGAGCCGAGATCATGCCATTGCACTCCAGCCTGGGTAACAAGAGTGAAACCCCGTCTCAAAAATAAATAAATAAAAATAAACCTCTCAGCCCATTACTCATTCTCTCCAAATCTCTTGCCCTCCTAGGCCACACCACATGCACAAACTTTTGCTGCAAAGCATTCTGCCTACACATCGCTCAGGATGCTGAGGTCCTGCTGTGTTCACACTGTTCCTATAAAGGAAGGAGTGGCTTAAAAAAAACCCCTCTGTTCCCTTTTCTTTTCCTAAATAGTATCATTTTCCAAAAGTTAATTATTTAATTTTCCACATTTCTACATCTAATCTACCTTGATTCCCTCGAACTTCTGAAGTACTTAGCGCCTTCCCTTATCTGGTCCAACAGACATCATCGTACGTGCTTATTACAGTTGTAAGGAAGGAAAATACCCATTGTTGAGAAACTAAAATGTATAATCAGAGTAGCAAATAATCATAAGTAACTGGATCACCAGAGGAAATTTGATATTGATGCTAAATTAATTTTGATTCCTGGGATCCCCAAAGTACGCTTAGAAAATAGAAAAGAAGAAAAGCGAAGGCTCTTTGGGGGTAGGGACAACCACTTCTGAGAGAAAAAAAGAATGCAAAAGTCTTCCAGAAAGAAACTTTATGAATCAGGACACTCTAATGCAGTGGCTCTCAAGCTCTAGCATGTATACTGAATATTTAAAGGGATGGTTAGAACCCCTCTCACTGAGCACTACTCCCATAGCTCCTGATTCAGTAGATTTGAGGTAGGGACTTGAGACTGTCTTTCTAGCAAGTTCCCCAGTGACACTGACATAGCTGAGCCAAGGACTACACCTTGAGAACCAGTCAGGCCTGTGAAGAAGATTGTAATAAATATCAACAGATGTTTGTTGTAAATTCCAGTAAGAGATTAGAGAAAAAAAGAAGAATTGACTCAGTTGATCATGGGTAATAAAATAATTTATTTTGTGTTTGTTTGTTGTCTGATTGATTGCTTAGCTGGTTTCACTATAGGGCATATCAGATGGGTTTAGGTCTGTAATTTCTGATTTCTCCCACTGTAAACAGGCAGCCTGCACAAAGCAACCTTTTAGAAAATATGAAGTTTACAGTGGCAGAAATTACAATGAGACCCAGATAAATAGATTATGAGAAAATACTTTTTGAGATAAGAGAACTCTGCTGCATACTGTCTCACCTGTAACTGACTTTGAAAAGCTATTTTTTACTTATTTTCTAAAGTGTGAATTTGCCTCAGGCCAAACAGTGAATTCTACCCTATTTTCATTGTTGTGTAATTATATCTAATAATCACTTGTAGACTACAAGCCTCTAGTGTTTTTTCCCATTGAGCGTGTACACTTAAAACCAACACCAGCACTTTTGTTGACTCTTACATGATTATCTGAATAATGGAGTTACAAATGTGGGTGAGACAGGAGAAACCAGTGAGGAGCAAATTCTCAGATGCAGAAGTTTTATCAACATTTAGGCAAATAACTTAGTTGTAAAAATTAATAACACTGTTCAGGAAAAATAAACTGAGCAAACAGTTATTAGATTAGGAATCCAAAATACTGAGGAAATTCTGAATCTACTTAATGTAGCTTCATAATGGGATCCTGCAGAGGTTACCTCCTCTCAACAATGCTTATGAATAGGTACATTAAACATGGCTTATTGAATGACACTGAGAGTTTCCAATGTTAGATATCACACTGCAACCGTATAAAGGAGGAAATCATTTTTTCTCTGAGACAAGGAAGAAGGAATGGCAAAATGAGAAGAAATCACCTTGGCAGAGAAATACAGGTTTAATTTGTGATTCTCAGCCATGAAGATGATGAGGTAACCCATGGAGGGTGGAAGGAATATGGACAGTGGTGAAAGCTCAGGGCAGGAAGAACAACAAAAGAAAAGAGAAACCGGCCCAGCAGCTGTGAACCAAAAGGAGAGCTTGTTGTCCCAGCTAACTAAATAGGAGCCTTGACTAAAACCACGTGGAGCATTGCTGAGAGATGGCAGCACTAGTGCTGAGAAATCTGGTAGAAGGTAAAGACTTTAACATATAAGAAAATGTGAGTATTATGTTGCACAATTCAGATATTTCAGTTCTACTGAAGGACAAGTAGTTTCCATCGAACAAAATGTAATACAACAACAGAAATGAAAAATGTCTGACATTTTTTCTGTGTATCCCTATAAATTAGAATGATTTTTCTAAGATGGCACAAGTTTTTTCATAAAATTTGACTGTAAGTGTCCGCAGTCACTATCTATGTCAGATGCTAAAGGGTATTTTTAAAAAGAGAATAAAATCATGAGTCTCATATGAATATAAAACAAACACAGTTCAAAGATTTTATTTAATTCAATAATTAGTAGGGGGAATTTGCAAGATATTCCAACTGGTTCAGAAAAGGAATCAAAATGCCACACATATAAGGGCAGATAAAGCTGAAATAAATTTACAGATAGATGTAAAATAGGTCTACCTACAGAACAATCAATTACATTACATCAGAATATAACTAATTTATATTTTTGTGAACAAGAATAATTTGCATATTAACTGCTTCCTACAACTTCCAGAATTGTAAAGTAGCTCAAAGATAGTAAAATACAACTAGACAGGACACTTAGTGTTTTGTATTGTTATTTCTTTCCTTCCTTGCTTCCTTCCTTCCTTCCTTCCTTCCTTCCTTCCTTCCTTCTTTTTTTTCTTTTGAGATAGAGTCTTTCTTTGTTGCCAGGTGCCAGGCTGGAGTGCAATGGCACAATTTCAGCTCACTGAAACCTTCGCCTCCTAGGTTTAAGCAATTCTGCTGCCTCAGCCTCCCGAGTAGCTGGGACTACAGATGTGTGCCACCACACCCAGCTAATTTTTGTATTTTTTTTAGTAGAGATGGGGTTTTACCATGTTGGCCAGGATGGTCTCAATCTTTTGACCTCATCAGGATGCCCACCTCAGCCTTCCAAAATGCTGGAATTACAGGCATAAGCCACCATTCCTGGCCTTAGTATTTTCTTATTTCAAAGTGTTTCAAAATTTTTCCTGACTGTAGCCTAAGAATGAAGATTGGATAAGCAGAGAAAATGCTATTTGTGAAAGTCCTCCTTGTTCTTTGGTATTGTCTGATGTTATCTTGAATTTTCTGGCAGATGCACATGTGAGTGGGAGAAAGAGAAGTGAAGAAAATAAAACAGTAAACTCTTGTGTCCAAGTCTAAAACTGCTTACTTTATCTTTTACAGTAACTGGTAAAATGTTCAAAGAAATGAACAACTTTACCTTTGGGAGAATATTCTTCCTCGTGGGGTTCTCTGATACTAGGGAGACCCAGATCCTACATTCTGTGCTCTTCTTGCTAATTTACTTGACAGCGCTGCTGGGGAATTTTCTCATCATCACCCTCATCATCAAGGATCATCGGCTCCACACCCCCATGTACTTTTTCCTAAAGAACTTATCTTTCCTGGATGTGTGTCTCATTTCCATCACTGTTCCTAAGTCCATCACAAACTCCCTGATGAATCGCAACACAATTTCATTCCTTGGATGTGTGGGTCAGGTTTTTTTCTTCTTTCTCTTAGCCACTACAGAAGTAGCTCTTCTCACGGTCATGTCCTATGACCGCTATGTTGCCATCTGCCACCCACTCAGATATGAGGTCATGATGAGTCACGACGCCTGTGTGCAGATGGCTGTCTCTTCATGGGTCAGTGGAGGTCTCAATGCAATCCTGCACACAGCTTGTACCTTCTCTGCACCTATGTGCCGGTCTCCTGAAATTCATCAGTTCTTTTGTGATGTCCCACAACTCCTCTCCCTCGCCTGTTCTGATAACATTGGCGAGTTAGTAATCATTGGGCTCAGCATCGTGTTGGACTTCGGCTGCTTTGTGTTTATTGACATTTCTTACGTTCACATATTCTCCACGGTGCTGAGGATGCCCTCCAAAGAAGGCAGGTCCAAAGCTTTCTCCACATGCCTGCCTCATTTCATTGTTGTGGCTTTATTTCTCTCTTCTGGTTTTTTTGCCTATTTACGCCCTCTGCCTAAATCTCCATCACCCTTGGATTTGCTGGTTTCATTATTCTACACTGTGATGCCACCTACCATGAATCCCTTCATCTATAGCCTAAGAAATAAGGATATGAAGATGGCATTCCAAGAACTGCAAATGAGTAGATAGCATCTTTCAAGTTAGAAGAGTTATTCTCAAATATAGCATTAATTTTTCATAATCATCTGAACCATATGGTTACATAGGCTAGCGATAATATTGGACATCTGGAATAAGAGTTGTCGTGAAAAATGTGGTGGCACTCATTGGAGTGCTACTGAGAGGCGTCCTTATACCCAGATCGAGTGTGTGGGGATGCCAGTAGTGTTCCAGTTGTAGACACTGGGAAGATGTTTGCCTTGCATGTGTCACCCTGGTGGGAGCTCCTTTGTTTCTGATGACTGGACAGGATGCTGGGACATTGGAGATAAACTTGGACACTCCCAGGAAAACCAAATGTATGGTCATTCTTAACAAAGATAATACCTGAAATGTTACGTGAGATGACACGTAAAATTAATTCTCAAATTAAAAGGACTAGGTAGAGGTGATAGTTGCACAACCTTGTGAATGAATGTGCTAAATGCAACTGAATTGTACAAGTGATAATGGTTGATTTTATGTTATGTGAATTTCACAACCAGTAAGACAAAACAAAACTAAAACCAAACAAATCTCTTTTCCTGTTTTCTTTCCCAAATGTGCTAACATTTCCTAGCATAGTGTGTGTCCTTGTCATCTGGAAAGAGACAGATATATTAAAACTCAACTTTACCAAATATCGATACATATATTTTTTAATATTAAAACAAGTTCCTGGGTGCCCTGAGTAAAAGTGCTCATATTAAAGTGCTTAGAATAAATTCGGGTGTAGGGAGGCAATGTAATGTTTTTTTGGAAAGGGAAATATCTAAGCTGTATTTTAAAGGATGAAGAGGAATAAATCTGAAAAAGAGAGAGAAAGACTAAAATGAAGTCTGAGAGGAAGGCAAAACTAAACAAAACCTGCAAAGGTGGGGAGAGAATGAGAGCCTGGTCTAGGAGGGAACTACAGTGAGCTGTGTCCTGAAGAGGAATGAGAAAGACATAGGGAAAAGCTTGGGTAGGCAGAGGGGTAAAGGCTGGCAAAATTTTGAGAGGCTGAAAACACACACAGGGAGATGAAGCTTTGCTCGGCTCTTGGCATGAAGAGAAAGTAGCTACAGGGGCCTTTCTATCACATACCTAAGCTGTTAGATATGTTTAGAGAGACAACAACCGCCAAGAAAATTGAGGTTACTCCCAATAACAATTTCAGATCCTATATGTCCAGATATTCAACTCTCTGTGATTTTAAGTCTGCTTTGCTTCCTTCTGTAATGATTATTTCCTGTGGTGGTAACCGTAGTGTGGATCACCTTGGCCTAAGAATGCTGCAGAGGAGCTCCAATTCTTTCCTTAGATGCTCTCCTGGCCCCACTGGCCTGTCTATGATGATGCATTTTTTTGCTGTGATTTGACATTCTCTAACTCTTTGATATCTACCATCTTCCCTGACTAAGCTGTGCATTGTGAAGGTAGATTTCTTTCTACACATACATACGTGTGTGTGTATGTGTATATGTATGTATATATATAAGATATATATCTTGTATATATATAACTTGTATATATATAAGATATATATATATATACATACATGTATATATGTATGTATGCATATATTTTACTTTAAGTTCTGGGATACATGTGCTGAATGTGAAGGTTTGTTACATAGTTATATATGTGCCATGGTGGTTTGCTGCACCTATTGACCAGTCATCTAGGTTTTAAGCCCTGCATGCATCGGGGATTTGTCCTAATACCTTCCCTCGCTTTGCCCACCTGCTACAAGCCTCAGTGTGTGATGTTCTCATTGCTCAACTCCACTTATCCGTGAAAACATGCAGTATTTGGTTTTCTGTTCCTGTGTTTAGCTTGCTGTGGATGATGGTTTCCAGCTTTATCCATGTCCCCACAAAGGACATGAACTCATTATTTTTTATGGCTGCATAGTATTCCATGATATATATGTGTCACATTTTCTTTATCCAGTCTATCATTGATGGGGGTAGATTTCTGTCTTTAGCATATGGCTTCATATGTGGCCGACAGTGGATGTTTACCAAGCGGTTAACACCTGGGAGCTACTCACATCTTTCTCTGTTGCCATAAACCTTTGTTATTGTCTCTATCCTTAGAAAGTTTAAGGCCCCTGTGGCTGACTAACCTTGGCAGCCCCATGACCCCTGGGAGCTCAAGGCCATCCCGACCTAGAGTGATGTGTGTGCTGTTGCCACGTTCTGCCTGGGAGAACGTGGACCAGGGAGGGTGCTCTTTGTGGCCGTAGGTGTCAAGGTGGCAGCCATGGCTATGGAGGATGGGGAGCAGGAGGTGGAGGAGGTGGAGGAGGGACGGTAAAGGGGAGGGAAAAAGAGAGAGGCACGGGGGTGGTGAGGGGAAAGGGGAGAGGCCACCAGACCCCCGGGGGTGGGTCCTGAGCTGGCGCCCACCATGTGTCGAGGCCACGTGGCTGGAACATGCGGGTGTATGGTGGAAGTGGCCCTGGGGAAGTGGCCCTCATGACCAAACTACAGGGTGCAGAGCATGGCAACAAGGAAAAGGTTCGAGTCTGTACTGCCACCTCCATGGCGAGGATCTAGGCAAGCACAAGCGCCATAGCAGTGGCTTCTGGAGGGAGCCTGCAGCAAAGCCCTACTGAAGCCTTGCCCGAGCCCCTGGTGGCTTGTGTTGCAGGCCTGCCTATGGCTTCCGTGGAATCCTGCAGAAACGGGCTGATCATACCGATCACATGGAATTTCCACCACAAGACATGAGGGAATGGGAAGTAAGTGCTCTTGGTGCCTTTGTCAAAAGACAGTTGACTGTAGATATATGAATGAATTTATGGGTTTTTTTTTATTCCATTCCATTTGTCTATGTTTCTGTTTTTATGCCAGTACTATGCTGTTTGGGTTACAGTAGTTTTATACTTAACATTGTTTTTAACTTTTAGGTTCAGGAGTACATGTGTAGGTTTATTATATAGGAAAATTGTATGTCATGGGGGTTTGGTGTACAGATTATTTTGCTACTCAGGTAATAGGCACAATACTCCATAGGTAGTTTTTTGAATCTCACATTCCTTCCCCCGCCCCTCAAGTAGGCCCCGATATCTGTTATTCTATATTTTGAAGTTTGGTAGTGGGATGCCTCCAGCTTTGTTATTTTTGCCCAAGATTGCATTGGACTTGGGGCCTTTCATGATTCCACACAAATTTTAAGATCTTTCTATTTCTGTGAAGAATGTCATTGGTATTTTGCTAGAGACTGCATTGAATATGTAGGTTACTTTGGGTAGTGTGGCAGTCCTAACAAATGAATATAAAATAAATTTAAATAATCTTTCCAGTTGTGTGTATCCTCTTCAATTTCTTTTATCAGTGTTTTGTAGTGTTTCTTGTAGAGATCCTTCACCTCCTCAGTTAAATTTATTCCTAGGTATTTTATTTTATTTTTGTAGCTATTGTAAATGGGATGGCCTTCTTGATTTTTTCCAGCTAGTTCATTGTTTGTGTATAGAAACATCACCAGTTTTCATATGTTGGCTTTGTATCCTACAACTTTATTGAATTTGTTTATCAATTCTAAGAGTTTTTTGGTAAAGTCTTTAGGATTTTCTACATAAGATCTTGCTATCTGTAAACAAGTATCAATTTGACTTCCTGTTTTACAATTAGGATACCCTTTATTTCTTTCTTTTTCCTCATTGCTCTGGCTAGAACAGACATTTTTCAAAAGAAGGCATACAAATGGCCAACAAATATATGAAAAAAATGTTCATTACTGGTCATCAGAGAAATGCAAGTTAAAAACACATTGAGGTATAATCTTTAGTTAGGATGGCTATTATCAAGAAGACAAGAAATAACATACGCTGGTAAGGATGCAGAGAAAAGAAAACTCTCATACACCGTTGGTGACAATGTAAAGTAGTACAGCCACTGAGGAAAACAGAGCAAAAGTTTCTCAAAAAAGTACAGATAAGGCCGGGCGTGGTGGCTCAAGCCCGTAATCCCAGCACTTTGGGAGGCCGAGGCGGGTGGATCACGAGGTCAAGAGATCGAGACCATCCTGGTCAACATGGTGAAACCCTGTCTTTACTAAAAAAATACAAAAAAAAAAAAAGTACAGATAGAGCTACCATATGATCCAGCAATCCCACTACTGGGTGTATCAACAGGAAAGGATATATCAGTATATATTGAAGAGGCACCTGCAATCCCATGTTTATTGCAGCCCTATTCAAGTAGCCAAACTATGGAATCAACCTAGGTGCCCAATAACAGATGACTGGATAAAGAAAATGTAGACTATCTATACAATGGAATACTGATCAACCATCAGAAAAGAAGGAAATCCTGTTATTCATAGCAACATTGGTGGTACTGGAGGTAATTGTGTTAAGTGAAATAAGCAAGGGACAGAAAAATAAATACTGTGTATTCTTACTCATATGTGAAAGCTAAAAATAAGTTAATTTCATAGAAATAAAAGACTAGAACAGAGTATAACAGAGGCTGAGAAGGGTAGGGAGAGGATTTTGATAAACAATTGCAAAACTCAAGAAGAGTTTTGATAATACAAAATTACAGCTAGACAGGAGGAATAAGTTTTGGGTGTTTTGTTTTGTTTTTTTTCTTGAAATGGAGTCTCAGTCACCCAAGCTGGAATACAGCGGTGCAATCTCGGCTCACTGCAACCCTGCCTCCCGGGTTCAAGCAATTCTTCTTCCATCAGCTTCCTGAGTACCTGGGATTATAGATGGGTGCCACTACTCATGGGCCACCAGGCCGGGCTAACTTTTTTTTCTTTCATTTTTAGTAGAGATAGTGTTTTTCCATGAAGACAGGCTGGTCTCAAACTTTTGACCTCAGGTGATCCAACTGCTTCAGCCTCCCAAAGTGCTGGGATTATAGGCTGGAGCCACTGTGCCAGCCCCTAAGTTCTAATGTTCTATAGCACTGTTGAATATCTATATTTAATAATATGTAGTTTCAAATAGATGGAAGGATGATATTGTTCTCAACAAAAATAAGTAATAAATGTTTGAGATGATGGATATGTCAATTATCATGATCTGATACCTATATTTTACATATATCAAAACACCACTGTGTACTCCATAAATATGTACAGTTATTTTACATCAATTTTAAAAATAAAATAAATTTTTAAATGCAATACAAAGACACAGTAATCAAAAGTGGCATGGGAATGGCATAAAAATAGACGCATAGAAGTAAATTGATATACTCATGGTTAATTGATCTTTGACAAGAGTGCCAAGGACTCACAATGTGGAATGGACCATCTCTTCAATAAATGGTGTTGGAACAACTGAATATCCACATGAAGATGAATAGAATTGTACCCTTATCTCACACCATATACAAAAATCAACTCAAAATATATTAAACACATAAACATAAGACCAGAAACTAGGCCGGGCGTGGTGGCTCAAGCCTGTAATCCCAGCACTTTCGGAGGCCAAGGCGGGCGGATCACAAGGTCAAGAGATCGAGACCATCCTGGCCAACATGGTAAAACCCCGTCTCTACTAAAAATACAAAAAATTAGCTGGGCATGGTGGTGCGTGCCTGTAATCTCAGCTACTCAGGAGGCTGAGGCAGGAGAATTGCCTGAACCCAGGAGGCGGAGATTGCGGTGAGCCGAGATCGCGCCATTGCACTCCAGCCTGGGTAACGAGAGCGAAACTCTGTCTCAAAAAAAAAAAAAAAAAGATAATTCATATAAAGTACTTAACACAATTTCCAGCATAAGGGAGACATTTAATAGCAGTTGTTTTCTCTTATCACTGTTATTATGAGCATCTAGTCACATTTTCTTTATCACCAGGTTAGTATTATTTAATTCAGTCCCTGAGGTCATTATTGTTGCTGGAAGACCGTACACCTGAAAAGTATTTTCTGAAGTCCTCTCTTCATATCCTTATTCCTTAGGGTGTAGATGAAGGGATTCAGCATCGGGGCCACCACTGAATACATGACAGTTGAGAGAGTGTCACTCTCAGGCGTATGGGAGGATGAGGGGCTAAAGTAGACGACAATGGATGTGCCATAAAACAGCACCACTACTGACAGGTGGCAGCCGCAGGTGGAAACAGCTCTCTGTCTCCCCTGAGTAGAGGTGATCTTCAGAACAGTGGAGAAGTTATGTCCATAAGATACGAGGATACAGACAAGGGGCGTGAGAGCCAATAGACCTCCTACTGCAAAAACGATTGTTACGTTGAAGGAGACGTCAGAGCAAGAGAGCTGTAGGAGAGGGGTGAGATCACAGAAGAAATGATGGATGATATTGAAGGCACAGAAGGACAGATGTGCTATTAGGGAAGTATGCAGGAGGGCGTGGAGGTAAGTAACAAGCCATAGTCCAGCCACTAGCCGGACACAAAGGCACAGGTTCATTGTGGCAGTGTAATGTAAGGGGTGGCAAATTGCCACATACCTATCATATGCCATCACACACAGAAGGAGGCTGTCCATATTCACGAAAGAAACGAAGAAGAGCTGGGTGAGGCACCCTGCAAAAGAGATAGTCTTGGTGCCAGTCAAGATACTCACTACCATTCGGGGGACAATAGTCGATGTAAACCAGATGTCAACAAAGGCCAAGTTACTAAGGAAGAAATACATAGGGGAATGGAGGTGAGAGTCAGAGCCAGTGGTCATGATGATGAACATGTTCCCCAAGGTGGCGACCAGGTACATACAGAGAAAGAGCACAGACAGAAGGTGCTGCTGCTCCCTGATGATGGTTAGATTTCTTTCTTCCATGTTCCCAACAAATCTAGAAAAAGAAATTATTAAATTGTAAAAGCCAGAAGTGTCAGTCTCTTATTTGAGAGAGAGACAGAGAGAGAGAGAGAGAGAGCGAGCGAGCGAGCATGTGTGTGTGCGCAGGTTAGTAAAGTCCAAACTCTTGCTTGCTTGAACGCTTGCCAATTACATCTTGCGTTTATGATATTCTGTCTGCATAGTCACATAGATATGGTGGACATGTCAGTATCAACTTCTTTCAAGATTGATTTCTTCCCCCAAAAGAAAATGCAGATTATATGAATAATAACCATTTTTATTTGGGTTAATTATTTTGCCTTGTCTACAGTAATCACATAATTCATATCAACTTTATATATAAGATGGTTTTTTTCTTTTAGTGTTTTTTGTTTTTTTTGATGGAGTCTAACCCTGTTGCCCAGGCTGGAGTGCAGTGGTGAGATCTTGGCTCACTGCAACCTCTGCCTCCTGGGTTAAGCAATTCTCCTGCCTCAGCCTCCCGCGTAGCTGGTACTACAGGTGCACATCACCATGCCGGGTAATTTTTTGCATTTTAGTAGAGATGGGATTTCACCATGGCCAGGATGGTCTCTATCTCCTGACCTCATGATCTGCCCGCCTCCAGCTCCCTAAGTGCTGGGATTACAGGTGTGAGCCATCGTGCCTGACCAGTTGTCATTTTTTAGTAGTCAAGCTATTTACTCTTATCCAGTAGAATTATGTACCTTTAACAAATAATTTTCCTTTCATTCCGATGCTTATACTTGTGATGGAGGATATCCTCATGTTAGCTTTCTCTCCTTTTAATGTATTTGGTCACTGATAACCGCCAGCTCACCTCTGTTCCTTGAATATGCTGTTGCTGTTTTGGTCTCTGCTGGTCCTTTGGTGGAGCCTCTGACTTGTGTAGTAAGTCATTGAGAGCCCAGTGCTTGTGGTCTGTGCTTTCAGGACCCTTTCTTATAGCATCTTGAGTGTACCTCATTATCTAGAAGATACCAGTATCCTCCCATACCTATCAACATTTTTTATAGAATGTCTTGCTTCCTGACATCCCACACTGCACTCTCCAAATTCGCACTTCTGCGTCAATCCAATTTATACCTTCTTTTTAATTATAAAAATTATCAAATTACACAGATTGTTTTATAACAAAAAGCAAGCAAACATACATAATTTATGTAGTCCCTTCAGCAAACGTTTATCGAGCGACTTCTATGATCCAGGTGCTGGGCACAACTTATTTAGGACCAAGGTTTTTTCTGACTGAAGCAAAATTTGTGGTATCTTCCCAAACATTCTTTTTGACATCTGAGGCCTTTCTGGTCTTTTCAAGTCTATATTACTTCAGTTTGTGTTGTTTTAAGCCATATGGCTGTCAAGTAAAGGGCATGGTGTAGAAATGGGAAGAGATTTGAGATTTTTAGTCCAAGTATCATTATTTTCTCACAATGTTCCAAGAGTTTTTCTAGGACTTCTATGTTACTGATTTTTATGACAAGGATCCTAATGAATATAATTTTAAAAATACTTCTCTATAGAACTTGTGTTATATATACTTATTAGAAAACTTTTTTTTACATTTCAAGGTTATCCCAAATTGATAATATATGTGTTATTTATTTGTTTAGAATTATTTACTTAAACATTACTAAATTATTGTATTCCACCAGATGTATTATTATATATTAGTAAGGAAAACATCTCCTTCAAGACATAGTCATACACGCATGCTCAGTACAGGGTTGTAGGATCAATGCCTAATGGAGGCTACTCAAGAGGCCTCATTTTCTTTCTTTACCCATCATTCCTGCCGTAAAATAATATAATGTAGCACTGTATAATATACATGTTCTGGTTTTATGCTAAGACAGCTGATTAATTCTAGAGAACACAATATAGTATGTTTGTTTCTATTACAATGTTTTGAATTCCAACTTAATCAGAAACGTCAGTAACAGTAATTGTTAAACTCATCTTCCTCTGATTGCTGTCAGCTTAAATTCCATGTATCTTCTCTTGCCCAACTTGAAGCATATCAGGATAAAAAGTGTACTGAGAAGAAACTACACACTCTTGTACTTGCATGCCTTTGAGGGAGAAGCACTGTTTCAAAGATAGTTTCCTTCTCCTGTAGGCACTATCAGTTACATTATTTTTATTAATCTCATACTCTGTACAATATTCCTTTCATGGTGAGCATAACAATTCCCCTTTTTCTTGGTCTACTTCATTGTAATCAGTGAAGTGTTAAGGAAATCATTGTTATTTTTGATATTGAATTCTTAGGTTATAACACATTTAGGCATGTAGTTTGCACAGAGTTGGTGTGAAAGAGTGCTTATGGAAATAACATTCTGGAGAAACTGTTTGAATATACAATGCATATATGAATTTTGGAAGGTATTTTTAATTCTATATTCTTATTTGCAGCATATCTTCTTAACTTCAAAATGTTCTCAACTAGGATTTGGAAAAAGTTAGTCCACCACTGAAATGCTTAACAGCTTCATTAAAAGACTTTCATACATTACAACTCAGAGGATTATACATTAGGTTTGTCTTCACTGAAACAAAGAAAAAAATGTGTGAATACATACCCTTTCCTGAGACCTTTTGCCATCTATGATTTTTCTCTGTCGTGAATATCCAATCACAAAAACATAGGTGGACCTATGCATTGATTCAGATTTCTAGTCAAGAGTGAAAAAGAAAAGCATGAGATACAGACCAAGTATGTTTCTCTCAACAAAGAATAACAGTATGTCGCAAGGGGAGTATTTGCTGAGATCTATTTATTTTTATAATACAAAGGGGCAGGCCTTTAACATGGTACAATTTTATTCCTTGAGTTGAGCACCCAAGAGGCTTCGTGAAGTTCTAAATTTAGCTTCTAATGACTTTTATTTAGTTTACAAATTACTTTTTCTCTTATTTTGAAGAGAAGACAAACACAGGGTAAAATATCGTTTATAGGAAGAAAGCATGAAAGCTCATGAAGTTTCCAAGATACATTCTTGTTTTTTTTACTGGGTGCTTGGGCGAATGAATGATACGAAAAGATGGAAAACTGAAGCCACAATTTTACAAACATATCTATGCCATCTCAATAAAACTTAAAGCGTATCATGTCTCCCCAGTGCTAAAGAGAGATATAGAGATACACTTTTGGAGTAAGACACATTTCAGTTCAAATCTTAATTTGTAAATTAACTAATAGTTGCTTGATCTTGCACGAGGCATTATATTTTGTATACTTTAGTTTTTTCATCTATAAAAATATAAATACTACTTATCTCTTAGTTGCTATAAAAACACTATAATCTGTATATAAAAACCTAGTATTGTGCATAGACCCAGAGGTTATCCTGAAGCCTCTGGTCATCTAATGAATTAATGGCTGAAATAATCAAATATTTGCAAACAAGAATGAAAATCAACAGAGAGTCTTTTTGGAAATGAGATTTTTCACTGTACATTAGATAAAGATTATGTGTGTGGGTGATTGTGGATAGACAGATAGATAGACAAACAGATAGTTAGTTTTAAATCATACCATGAGCTACATTGTTACTCCACAGGGCTATATAACTTAGTTCAAAGACTACAGCTAAACCAACCAATATTATTTCAAAACATTTGAAACATATGCCCATTTAGCTGAATCCAAAGATGTATTTATTATTCTTCATTGAAACTGATATTTTATTAAACACATAGGTTTTGGTTTAATGTATTTAGGTAAATATAGGAAGAGTCTACAATGACAAAAACATTCAAATAACGTTAATGTATGCTATACATGTATATAGATATATATATGTATACGGACACACACAAATATATAATGCAAGGTATGCATTGTGTATTATATACATATACAATTTGTGTGTGGGTATAAGTGTACATTTATATTTACAAATACATTTATACTTTTTTTCTAATATGGGGAAGACCTCTATATTATCAACTGAAAGAAAATAAAAGAATGGAGATTCATTTACATTGATGTTTAGTGATAATGTATGTTTCAAATTTCATACAATGTGGATAACTTAACAGCTTTCGTAAAATTGTTTTATAACATAAGTATTAAGTATTAGACTCTTGCAGAAGATCTATGAGCTACCAAAAAACACTTTAGATTTAGAATCTGGAAAGGAGCAAAACAGGGATGATCTGTTAATAATTATCATGCGTGGTGCACTATGAAGTGGCAATGCATCCTCTTAGGTAATACCTAAAACAGCTTTGAGACAATTAATTTTCCTTTTAGAGAGAAAGAAACAACACTTAGAGAAGTTAAGAAGCGTGTAAGAAATGTGTAAGAATGGAGGAACCCTGAATATGGTCTGTTTGCATGTTCTGTCTATTTGTACATGTTAAACCTTTTATAAACACCCATGTAATAGTTGCTTATATTCAAGAAGACAAAATATATTTGTGTCTCTGCCAAACAAAATTTGATTTACCTTAACTCATGCCTATGAAGAGATAGGGTGAATGGTAAACTTCATGTTAACAATTTGATATCCAAGCAAAACTCCAGTTTTTACTCATTTCTATCCTGTGTGTGTGTGTGTGTGTGTGTGTGTGTGTGTGTGTGTGTGTGGTGTGTGTAAAATGGGAAAGGTCAGAGGGGGGTTGAAAGAGACAATGTTATGTGGGTCTGGTGATAGGGCATCACAGTTAAAAACTGTATGATTGGAGAATACCTGGAGTAGCCATGATCTGTCCACAGGCACTGCAGTAAGGATGTTGGAATAACACACATATACTATATAAAATTTATACCATAATAATAGACAAATTCAGTAAAGTTACAGTATACAAAATCAACTAACAAATATCAGTATTTTATACATAATGACCTAGTTGTCAAAAAAATTAAGAAAAACAATCCCATTTATGATAACATTAAAAAACCTTAGCAAAAAATTAAAGGAGTAAAAGATCTGTACACTGAAAACTATAAAAGATTGATTAAAGAAACTAAAGAAGACACAAGTAAATGGCAAGATATCCATCTTAGATCAGGAAAAGTTCATGGATCAGAATAATATCAAAATGCTCATAACAAAATCAATATACAGATTTAATGCAATCCTATTAATAACTCAATGTCATTCTTGATAGGAAAAGATAAAATAACCTTATAATCTGTGTAGAACCACAGAGGACCCTGGATAGTTCAAACAATTTTGAGACAAAACATAAAAAAAAACAAACTAAGAGGTATGTACTTTTGATTAAAAATTATATTACAAAGCTATAGTAATAAAAACATATGGCATAAAAAAAGACACATACACCAGTTGAACAGAGGAGAGATCCCAGAGATAAATGAAAGCATATATGGTCAACTAATCTTTGAAAAAGAAGAGCACACAACAGAGGAAAGAATAATCTCTTTGATAAATGGTTCTGGGCCCATATATTTATCACAGCACTGTTAACAAGAGAAAAGACATGGAATTGACCCAGGTATCCATCAACAGTGGTTTGGGGAAAGAAAATTCGGAACGACTACACCCTGGAATACTATGTAGCCCGCCCCCCCCCCCCACAAAACACAAGAAATCATGTCCTTCACAGCAACATAGATATAGCTGAAAACAATAATCCCAAGCAAACTAATACAGAAACAGAGAACAAAATATCATATATTCTCACTTACAACAGGGGAAGAGTGAAGGCTTGATAAAACTACCTATTGGATACCATACTCACTGTCTTGGTGACAGATTCATTCATACTCCAAACCTCAGCATCACGCAGTATACCTTTGTAACAAACCTGTACATATACTTCCTGTTTCTAAAACAGAAGTGAAAAAAAATTAAATAAATAAAATCAGTACTGAGACAAGTGGATTTCCACATGTAAAAGAATAAATTAGACCCTTACACCATACACAAGTCAACTCAAAATGGTTAAAAGTCCCAGATGTAAGACTTAAACTATATAATCAAAAGAAAATACTATAGGGAAAAAGTTCCTGGACTTTGGCCTTGGCAATGATTTTTTTTTTAAAAAAATATCACACCCACAGCTCAGGCCAAAAAGCAAAAATAAATACATGGGACTACATCATCAAATGAAATAGTTTTTCACAGCACAGAAAACAATCAACAAAACGGACTCATAGCCTATGGATTGGCAAAACAAATGTAAGCCATATATTTGATAAGGTGTTAATATCCAAAATTTTTACAGAACCCATGAAATTCAATAGCAGAAAACAAATAAACCAGTTATAAAGTGGGCAAAGTACTTGAAGAGACACGGAAAAGTATAAAACATTGATTAAAGAAACTGAAGAAGACACAAATAAATGGAAAGATATTTATCTTGGATAAGAAAAGAGTCATGGATCAGAAAAAATAATGTCAAAATGCCCATAACACATAACATTCCCAGTTTTTCAGTTAATTTGGATATTAACCCCTTATCAAATATATGGCTTACATTTGTTTCCCCAGTCCATAGGCTGTCAGTTCATTTTGTTGATTGTTTTCTGCGCTGTGCAAAACTTTTTAGTTTGATATGTCCCATTTATTTATTTTTGCTTTTTGGCCTGAGCTGTGGGTGTGATATCTAAAAAAATCATTGCCAAGCTTTTCCATGCTTTTTAATTGTTGCAAAGAAGACATAAAAAT
>CM052666.1:44169092-44197927 GCA_028533165.1 Leontopithecus rosalia | reverse complement strand
ACCAACAAGTATATGAAAAGCTGCTAAATGTCATTAATAATCAAGGAAATGCAAATCAAAACTATTATGAGGTGTTATTTCACACCTGATGGGATGGTTATTAAAATGTCAAAAGACAGTAAATGCTGGTGATGATGTGCACAAAAGGGAACGCTTGCACATTGTCAGTAGGAATATAAATTGCTGCAACCATTATGGAAAAGAGTAGGGTTTTTTTAAATATACATACTTTAAGTTCTGGAGTACACGTGCAGATCATGTGGGATTGTTACATAGGTATACACATGCCATGGTGGTTTGGAGCATTTATCCTCCCATCACCTACATTAGGTATTTCTCCTAATGTTATCCCTCCCCAATCACCCCATCCTCTACTTTCCCTCCCTTAGCCCTCCTATCCCCCAACAGGCCCCAGTGTGTGATATTTCCCTCTCCGTGCCCTTGTGTTCTCATTGTTCAACACTCACTTATGAGTAAGAACATGCGGTGTTTGGTTTTCTGCCCTTCTGTCAGTTTGCTGAGAATGATGGTTTCTATATTCATCCATGTCCCTGCAAAGGACATGAACTCATTCTTTTTTTATGGCTGCACAGTATTCCATGGTGTACATGTGCCACATTTTCTTTATCCAGTCTATCACTGATGATCATTTGGGTTGGTTCCAGGTCTTTGCTATTATAAACAATGCCACAATGAGCATACCTGTGCATGTGTCTTTACAATAGAATGATTTATAATCCTTTGGGTATATACCCAGTAATGGGATTGCTGGGTCAAATGGTATTTCTAGTTCTAGATCCTTGAGGAATTGCCACATTGTCTTCCACAATGACTGAACTAATTTACACTCTCACCAACAGTATAAAAGCATTCTTATTTCTCCACATCGTCTCCAGCATCTGTTGTCTCCTGATTTTTTAATGATTGCCATTCTCACTGGGGTGAGATGGTATCTCAATGTGGTTTTGATTTGCATTTCTCTAATGACCAGTGATGATGAGCATTTTTTCGTATGTTTGATGGCCGCATAAATGTCTTCTTTTGAAAAGTGTCTGTTCATACCCTTCACTCACTTTTGAATGGGTTTGTTTCATGTAAATCTGCTTTAGTTCTTTGTAGATTCTGAAATGGGTAGATTGCAAGAATTTTTGCCCATTCTGTTGGTTGCCAGTTCACTCTAATGATAGTTTCTTTTGCTGTGCAGAAGCTGTTAAGTTTAATTAGATCCCATTTGTCTATTTTGGCTTTCGTTGCTACTGCTTTTGGTGTTTTAGTTATGAAGTCCTTGCCTATGCCTGTGTCCTGAATGGTATTGCCTAGGTTTTCTTCTATGGTTTGAATGGTGTTAGGTCTTATGTTTAAATCTTTAATCCATCTGGAGTTAATTTTAGTGTAAGGTGTAAGGAAGGGGTCCAGTTTCTGCTTTCTGTACTAGGCTGGCCCAACCATAGTTTCAACCATGTTGCTCAATTTTGTTAGAAACAAAAAAGGACTAAAACTATTTCTTTTCAATTTATCCTGAATAATGGTCAGATGCCTGCAGATTCCATGTTTAATGATGTCACAGAGCAGGGAGGAATATGGTCAGATACCTGCAGATTCCATGTTTTAATGATGTCACAGCAGGGAGGAATATGGTCAGATAACTGCAGATTCCATGTTTAATGATGTAACAGCAGGGAGGAATAATCGTCAGATGACTGCAGATTCCATGTTTAATGATGTCACAGAGCAGGGAGGAATATGGTCAGATGCCTGCAGATTCCATGTTTAATGATGTCACAGAACAGGGAGGAATATGGTCAGATGACTGCAGTTTTCATGTTTAATGATGTCACAGAACAGGGAGGAATATGGTCAGATGACTGCAGTTTTCTGCAGATTCCATGTTTAATGATGTCACATAACAGGGAGGAATAATGGTCAGATGACTGCAGATTCCATGTTTAATGATGTCACAGCAGGGAGGAATATGGTCATGACTGCAGATTCCATGTTTAATGATGTCACAGAACAGGGAGGAATATGGTCAGATGACTTCAGTTTTCATGTTTAATGATGTCACAGAGCAGGGAGGAATATGGTCAGATGACTGCAGTTTTCCTGTTTAATGATGTCACAGAACAGGGAGGAATAATGGTCAGATGACTGCAGATTCCATGTTTAATAATGATGTCACAGAACAGGGAGGAATATGGTCAGATGACTGCAGATTCCATGTTTTAATGATGCCACAGAAAGCAGGACACAATTGGAGAGGAATATTAGAGAAGGAGGATGGTTAAGGGTGGTATTAGCTAAAAGAAGTGCAACTCTGCAACTTGTAAATGAGTCAGAGGATGGATTTATGCTACAAATTAAGGAGGGAGTGAATTAAAATCTGGTCGTATTGACAAAAACAAAGAGATTCTTTATTCAACTCAAAAGAACTCTCAGGAGAATATACAAACTTAAGTTAGATTACTCCTATTAAACCAGAAACTGCCTGGCGAGGCACTCCACATAGCATTTGTAAATACAATGACATCTACATATAATCCAGTCCACCACTTCAATGCATGGATGTGCTGTAAGGGAAATGTGTTTCTAAGAACAATGCTACAGATGACATTCTGTAATCCAGTGTCAGAGACAAAACAGCTTAAGCTCAGCAACTCTAGAACCAGCAGGGGAAGAAGTGAGCTCACCCACTCCATCATACCCTCCTCAAAACTATAGTGACCCTCAACATCAGAAGCCAGTGCCTTTCCTTAGGATCCAAGGCACTTAGGAAATCTGAATTCAAGTGAGCCTGGTTATCAATTCGCCCATACATTTGAACAAATATATTGTTTTGCTGTGTCTCATTATGCCTGCAAAAGAGAAAAGTGTTCCAGTATCTGCCAGAGTTATGTAGAAGCAGAGCAAGATCATATACGTAAAATGCAGAAAAACATGGATTTTACTTTTGACATAATTATCTTTTAAATTCCCTCTTTCAGTAGCTTCTATGATAAACTGTGCTAATTCTGTTCATTCACTTATTAACTTGTTTACTCAGTATTTGTTGAGTGTCCATATGTGCCAGTTACTCTTCAAGGTCCTGGGGATAAATAGAGCAGTGAACAAAGTTGAAAAAAATTTCCCTACCTGATTCAGCTTACCTTCTGACTCACCATCCTTCCACTCATTTTGCTATTTCGTTTCCTTTTCTTCAATTACATATATTTAATACATGCCCAGGCGAGGTGGCTCACACTTGTAATCCCAGCACTTTGGGAGGCCAAGATGGGCAGACTGCTTGAACCCAGGAGTTTGAGACCAGCCTGGCCAACATGGCAAAACCCTATCTGTACAAAAAATACAAAAATTAGCTGGGTGTGGTGGCGTATGCCTGTAGTTCCAGATACTTGGGAGGCTGAGGTGAGAGGAGCATTTAAGCCTGACAGGTAGAGGCTGTAGTGAGTCACTTTGTGCAACTGCACTACAGCCTGGACAGCACAGGAAGACCCTGCCTCAAAATATAGACATATATACATACAGATATATGCCAGGACCTATACTAAGCATGTATTATCTATTAGCTCATTTAATACTCTGATCGGCCTTCTAAGAGTGACACTAACACCTCTACATTAACTGTCAGAAGAAATGTAGCAGCTGGGTGCGGTGGCTCACACCTGTAATCCCAGCACTTTGCGAGGCTGAGATGGGTGGATCACCTGAGGTCGGGAGTTCGAGACCAGCCTGACCAACATGGAGAAACGCTGTCTCTACTAAAAATACAAAAAAATTAGCTGGGCGTGGTGGCACATGCCTATAAACCCGGCTACTCAGGAGGCTGAGGCAGGAGAATCACTTGAAGCTGGGAGGTGGAGGTTGCAGTGAGCCAAGGGCTGGGATCATGCCACTGCACTCCAGCCTGGGCAACAAGAATGAAACTCTGTCTGTCCGAAAAGAAAAGAAAAAAAAAGGAGAGGAAGAAATGATGCAGCATGGAAATGTGGCACAGCTTGCCTCTATCTTCTTAGCAAGGGACACAGCCTTTAATTTAGAGCCAGAGTCTATTTTTCTTTGCTAAGCCTTCTGCTCTTATTTTATCTTTAATGTCACATCTTTGATGTTTTGCTAATACAGATCTATGTGTGTTCTCCAAGAAACTATTCATTTTAATTATGCACTTGGCCAGGTGCCTGTAATTCTAGCACTTGGGGAGGCCGAGGCGGGTGGATCACCTGAGGTCAGGAGTTCAAGACCAGCCTGGCCAACATAGTGAAACCCTGTCTCTCCTAAAAGTACAACAATTAGCGGGCATTGGTGGTATGCACCTGTCGTCCCAGCTACGTGGGAGGCTGAGACAGGAGAATTGCTTGAACCTGGGAGGCGGAAGTTGCCGTGAGCAGAGATTATGCCACTGCATTCCAGCCTTGCAAGAGAGGGATTCTCTGTCGCAAAAAATAAAAAATAAACTATGCACTTAACCTTTAGGCAGAAGGCCTCAAAATCCTTTGCTCTGGCTGACACCAGAGATCCAGGCCAAGACTTTGTCCTTATAATAAAGACGCATAAACCCAGATGATCCCCAAGGACATGAGTCATCTGGCCGGGCCTTATCTGCTGCCACCAGTCTGGCCCCGCCTGCCAGCCTGCCTGGCCTTCATGTGTCATTTGGGTATGCCTTGCTCCCTCCTGCTGACATTTACCCTGTGCCCTTCATGCCTTCTGGGTGCATGGCCTTGCGGAGTCCCACTTCCGGCTTTCCAGCTTGTGTTCACCTGTCAAAGGTTAGCTCAGAGACCTCAGGAGTCTGCCCCAGACCCTGCAGCCTAGTTCAGAGTCCTCTGTTCTATTCCTGCAGGACTGGTGAGTGGCCTTCCTTGAAGTTATTAGTTCATCATTGTATGTTTGCATGACTTCATATCCACCTCTTCTAGTTGATCTTAAGGCTCCTTGAGAAACAGAGTCCTACCTCTTTTCCTTAACATGTGTGCTTTCAGTACCTGGAGCAATGTCTGAGGCTCCTGGACACAAACAAACACAATGTGCGCTAAGGGACACATTGATTTGCCAGAGGCATACCCACCATCACTTTAAACTCAGCCATACTGAAGTTATTTTGCACAGATGCAGACACTGCCCCAGACTTGTCTCCTTTCTGGAAGACATTAGAGACTTTAGTCCTCCCACTGGATGAAGTAACATATTCTCTGTGAAATCATTTTGCTCCTGTCACTGAGAGGTTAAGCTTGAATTATTCCTTCTGATAATCTCTACAGCTTAAGAATGGCTTTGCAACAATCCTAAAACACATGTGTATTCCTTATGGGACCTTCACTGAACAAGGCCAGATATTTATTGAAATATTTAGAATTGTTTTTTGCTGGCCTACAAACCTGTGATTATACACACCTAGGCAGGCCTCTTCCCGGGTCAGGTGGCGTCTCATGTCTTTATCAAGAGGTAATTAGTGTAAGAGAAAAAATGAAGTTTGAAAGAAAACATTTTGAAGTGATTATGCCACATAAAGGGGAAAAGGCTTTTAAGAAATGAAAGGCATGAGAGGACCACTAGCTCAGTAACAATGAAAGGGACTCGGAGGGTGGAAGGTGGGTGAGGATGAGACATCATTTAATAAGAACAACGTGCAGGATTAGAGCGACCGCTGAACTAAAGCCTAGAGTTTATGCAATGCATCCCAAGTAAAAATACTGCACTGGTACCCCAGAAATCTCTACAGAATCTATTTAATAACGATGGAGGCCAGGCGCGGTAGCCCATGCCTCAATCCCAGCAGTTTGGGAGGCCGAGGGAGGCGGATGACCTGAGGTCAGGAGTTCAAGACCAGCCTGGCCAACATGATGAAACCCCCATCTCTACTACAAATCCAAAAATTAGCCCTGTGCGGTCGTGCACACCTGTGATCCCAGCTACTTGGGAGACTGAGGCAGGAGAATTGCTTGAGGGAGGTGGAGGCTGCGGTGAGCCGAGATCGCGCCACTGCACTCCAGCCTGGGCAACAGAGCAAGACTCCTTCTCAAAAAAAGATGGAAGGAAGACTTTAGTAATTCTCCAAATCTACAGACAGTGAAGGTGCAGCACGAGGGATTCCAGTTAGAAGCGCTGTTTCCTGCGGAGCGAGGCGGGGTTACCCAGACGTTAGTTTTATCCTCGCCGTCGGGAGGGCCGGGGCAGCAGCTTTCACCGGTGTGGCTCGTCTCAACGCTTTAACTGGAGCCAGCGGCCACCGCCCACCCGCGCCTGCTGGTCCCGCGGCGTGGGGCTCCTCCCTGCCGCGCCCGAGCCCGAGCGGAGATAGCGCGGCCGCCCGGCGCGGGGAGGAGGGCAGCCCCCGGCGGTCGCGGAGGCCGGCCATGGCCGCGGGGCCGCCCGCGGAGCGGCTGCGCGACGAGGCCCGGTGCCCCGTGTGCCTGGACTTCCTGCAGGAGCCGGTCAGCGTGGACTGCGGCCACAGCTTCTGCCTCAGGTGCATCTCTGAGTTCTGCGAGAGGTCGGACAGCGCGCAGGGCGGCGCCTACGCGTGCCCGCAGTGTCGGGGCCCCTTCCGGCCGGCGGGCTTCCGGCCCAACCGCCAGCTGGCGGGCCTGGTGGAGAGCGTGCGGCAGCTGGGGCTGGGCGCGGGGCCCGCGGGGGCGCGGCGGTGCGCGCGGCACGGCGAGGACCTGAGCCGCTTCTGCGAGGAGGACGGCGCGGCGCTGTGCTGGGTGTGCGACGCCGGCCCGGAGCACGCCACGCACCCCACCGCGCCGCTGCAGGACGCGGCCGGCCGCTACCAGGTGAGGGCGCCCCCGGCGGGGTCGGCGAGCGCGGGAGAGGGAGCGCGGGAGAGGGAGCCGCGGGAGAGGGAGCGCGGGAGAGGGAGACGCGGGAGAGGGAGCCGCGGGAGAGGGAGCGCGGGAGAGGGAGACGTGGGGCGCGCAGCCGTCGAGGCCGCCCGGGCTCCCGCGGCTTCCACGGCCCCGCACCCGCCCGGCGCCCGCACCCGCCCGGCGCCCGCACCCGCCCGGCGCCCGCGGCGCACGCGCAGCTCAGGCGCCCTAGCCTTTGCTGCGAGGACCCCCTTTGCGACCCCTGTTCTGGAGCGCGCACACCCGCTGTTTTAGACTGGCCGCCTCTCCGGCAAGCCCTCTCTTGTCTTCCAATTGGGCTTGTTCTAAGTCGTCTTTAATCTACTGACATATTTAACCAAAGGGCTGTCGATCACGCTGTAACGCATTGCAAATACTGGCTTTCTTAAAATTTTTACTTATTTTGGTTTGATTGTTTTAAATTAAGGTTTAGAATATTTTCCCCTTAACTTTTCTCTACATCTACCAATGTCTCTCTTGTTATTTATTTCTTCTTGATTTTGGTCATTTGAGAGATTTAGGTGCTAGGTAATTTCTAGCTAGACTTTTGTGGTATGTTCTTGGCTTTTTTTAAACCCAGAAAACACCATACAGAAGATTGCTAGTGTAACATTTCTTTTCTCCCCCTCCCCCTCCCCCTTCCCCCCTCCTCCTTCCTCCTTCCTCCTCCTCTTTCTCTTCTTTCTTCTTTCTTCTTCTTTCCTTTCTTTTTCTTGAGACGGAGAGACGGAGTCTTGCTCTGTAGCCCAGACTGGAATGCAGTGGGGTGATCTCCGCTGACTGCAACCTTCGCCTCCCGGTCCCGTTTCAAGCAGTTCTCCTTCCTCAGCCTCCCGAGTAGCAGGGATTACAGCCACACACCACCACGCCCAGCTAATTTTTGTATTTTTAGTAGAGACGGGGTTTCACCATGTTAACTAGACTGGTCTTGAACTCCTGATCTCCTGATCCGCCCACCTCGGCCTCCCAAAGTGCTGGGATTACAGGAGTAAGCCACCGCCCCGGGCCTCTACTGTAATATTGCTAAAGGTGTTCTCTGTATTTTCAGTAGTGATTCAGTGAAATACCGAATATGTATTATCTAAACTCCTGGGCTTGTCAGTGAAAGCTTTCTAGGGCCGTAAGTTATTTTTCTATAGCTCCGGTCTTAACTAACCAGGAGACCCAGCAAATTCAGCTGAATCACTGTTGTTCTAACTGTGCCACATCTGCTTGCTTTTGCTGACAGTTTGTTTGGCCTCAGGGAGCTTTTCTCTATCTACAAGTGTCAAAGTGCTCAGTTCTTTGTAAACACCAAAACAAATGCTACTTCCCCGACTGGGTCAAATGGTATCATGAATTCTACTGTTATTTTATGTATAACAGTTATAATATTCTCCTTTTAAAAACAATTGATGTGTATGTAGGATTTATTGAGTAACTTTGAGAATAGAATTTTTAAATTAAAATCCTGTTTTTATATGTATCTTTGTGGGTATTTTCTGTAAATAAAATACACACATTTACCTCTAGTGAGGGTCCTATCATTAAAGGGAGATTTAGTTCCCATTGTATTTTTACTTATCGTAAGATTTAAAATATATTGTATTTTTTCATATGAAATATGTTAGCCTACCAAGTTTCTTCTCACCTAATAGTACTACTAATAATACAATAATAAACCCTTGTTTTATCATAAAGTAATCAATAACTTCAAGAAGTTGAAATATAGGGAGATATAATAGCATCACTCTTCATCCAAACACCAATAGATGGCATTTCATCTAATATCATTCTCATTTACATCAGCCCAGTTTCCATATATCCATTACAAGCACATTTTTTCAAAATTAATGTTGTTTTGTAAAATATTCTTATCTATTGATGTTATCGTTTTATTTCTTGTCATGAAACATTCTGTAATGTCTTACTTTAATTCTATGCTATTAATGTAAGGTTTTTTCTCCCCTATTTTTAACAATTTAGTTATTCTATCATATATAGTGATGCAGTGAGCCTACTTTTAGATAAATATTTGATTGTATCTGGCATTAAAATACATTTAGGGAGGTAGGCATCATGGCTCATGCCTGTAATCCCACCATATTGAGAGGCCAAAATGGAGCACTCTCTGGAGGCCAGCAGTTTGACGTCAGCCTGGACAACATAGCGAGACCCCATCTCTACAGAAAACAAAATTAACTGGGTATAAGGACGTGTGCCTTGAGTCCTAGCTACTTGGGAGGCTGAGGTGGGAGGATCACTTGATCCCAGGAGTTGGAGGCTGCAGTGAGCCATGATCGCAGCACTGCGTAACAACCTGAGTGACAGAGCAAGACCCTGACTCTAAAACTAAAATACATTTGTTTAGTTTTTAATGATATTGAACATTTTTATGTGCTTTCTAGGGACTCTTTAAGTTGATCTTTGTATTTCCTCACACATCTGAGTGACGTAAGGTACTGACTGACGTCAGGCATCTGTAACAGCTTTGGAATATCTTCCCAAACAGGTACAGCTCCAGATGGCTCTGGAACTTGTGAGGAAAGAGATGGAGGAGGCCTTGACTCAGGAGGCCAACTTGGGGAAAAAGACTGTCGTTTGGAAGGTAAGAGCATGTTGGGGCTTTAGGAGACTTGTGTGTTTGAAGGATCCAGATTTGGATCAGTGAGTCTTCCAGCATCATCCATTCTCCAGCACTTTTGTTCCATCTCTGAAGGTGCTCAAGAAGAACATCTCGGGGCCGTCCTGGATCATCCCCGTCCCCTCAAATGATACGGTTCATTTTTGTTGTTTTGGTCTCGATTGCCATCACCCAATCCAAATTATAACTCAGTAGCTTGACTAGCTTGATCTTACTGTGAAATCCACTGCTGTATCCCTTCACATAGAATAACATCTTATACTGTCACTACTAGTTTAAAAATATTTGTTAGGTGAATGAAATAATGAATATTTCACAACTTTGTATAGATGAAACTACAGCGCAAGATGATCATCTTATATACAGGGAATAATCTGAACATGAACATGCAGCCTTTTTTTGATCATCTGTACGTACACATATTCCATCTTTTTTACACCTCACCAGCTCTTTTTATTCCCTTAATGTTTTGTTTATGCACGTGCGTATGCACTCGTGTATACACACACACAGTGATTCACATACACACAGTGATTTTCAATCTGGGGCGACCCCCCACCTTAGATACATTTTGCAATATCTGGAGATATTTTTGGTTGTCACAACTGAGGAAGGTTGGGTGCCGTACACCTGTCATCTAGTACAGGCAGGAATGCATCTTAACACCCTGTAGTCCACATGACAGTCCCCATAACTTACAAGAAAAACCCATCTGTTCAAGATGTCTATAGTGTCGAGATTGAGAAACTCTTATGTAGAAACTGTGTGTATAGTTCTATATATTCATATAGTGTGTTATATAATACGATATATATAATAGGTTATACTTGACAGAATATTCCTATTCTTTCTCCTTTCCCAAATAACCCTTCTTTTCTGGTCACTCTATATATTTCTAATTCTTTCCTTCTTTTCTTTGAAAATTTAGTCTTATACTCCATCTTTACACAGATATTACATAATGACGTTTTTTTTGAGATGGAGTTTCACTCTGTCGCCCAGGCTGGAGTGCAGTGGTGCGATCTCGGCTCACTGCAACCTCTGCTGCCTGGGTTTAAGTGATTCTCCTGCTTCAGCCTCTTGAGTAGTTGGGATTACAGGCACCTGCCACTGTGCCTGGCTAATTTTTGTATTTTTTTTAAGTAAAGATAGGGTTTCACTATTGTGGTCAGGCTGGTCTCTAACTCTTGATCTTGTGATCCACCAGCCTCGGCCTCCCAGAGTTCTGGGATTACAGGCGTGAATCACCATGCCTGGCCATAAAGACTATTTTTAAACTACATTTTTCTACATTTGCTACATTACTAGATTATAATATATATACTTAGTGATAGGAAAAGATAACACTTATCCCAGAAGAAAAATGTACATTATAGGTAAATAATGTGCATAGTGGTAGGAAAGGATAAAAGTTATCAATATTAAATAATATTGATGTTAATAACTAGTGTGAAGAAATAGTAAAACTTATTAATGTTAATACTGACAATCTTGTTTATCAATATTATTAACAAATATTTTTAAACGAGTAGTGACAGTATAAGAAGCAATTCTAGGTGATAGGGATATGACAGTGGGTTTTACAGTAAGAGCAGGCTAGTAAAGCATAGTTTGGATCGGGTAGTGGCAATAGAGATAAAAAGAGTAAGAACAAATCTTTACAATATTAAGTAATGTACATTATTGACATATAATGTACCTAGTGATAGGATGTACATTATTTAATATCGTAATATTGATGAATAATGTTTTTTCTTTTCAGGCTGAAATACAAGTCCATTGTTTTCAATCCTGGCCTGACCACAGATCTATTAAATCAGAATCCCCATATTTGGAGATCTGAGTTTCTGCAAGCTTTAAACCCTCTATGCATTATTCTTAAGTAGGGATGATACTAAGATCCCTGTTCTAAGCCAAGTAAACTTGCATGATTATTTCCATCTGTGTGAGCCAAGTACAGCAAGCACATGTTTGGTAGAAAGGTATTCTGAATACCACAGAACAACCTTTCCTCTTTCTCTATCTGCAGATATAGTTGTGCTAAAGAGGGTGGTGTGAAAGGAAGATGAATTGCAGGCAAATCGCTTCCCACCACACCCTCCCTCACGCCCCAGGTATGACTCTACTCTTTTCTAGCGCTGGGTTACTTGCCCCACCCCACAACGGCACAGCCTCTGATATGAAGAGGGCTTCTCGTATTTACATGAGTTACATCTTTTAGGAATCACCACATGGAATTCAGATTTGACTGCTTTCAGAAACAAGGTGAAGTCTTCTGAATCTAGTGATCTAGAAAATTGTAGAAGGGGGCTAGCCATGCTGGCTCATGCCTGTAATCCCAGCACTTTGGAAGGCTGAGGTGGGAGAATCTCCTGAGGTTGGGAGTTTGAGACCAGCCTGACCAACATGGTGAAACCCTGTCTTTACTAAAAATACAAAAATTAGTTGGGCGTAGTGGCAGGTGCCTGTATTCCCAGCTATTCAGGAGGCTGAGGCAGGAGAATCGCTTGAACCTGGGAGGTACAGCTTGCAGTGAGCCAACATTGTACCACTGCACTCCAGCCTGGGTGACAGAGACTCCATCTTAAAAAAAAATGGTAGAAGGAAGTAGAGATGGGAAATGGAAGGAAGGAGTTAAGTCTTAGTGGGTGTTTAGAGTTTAAAAAGGTGATAGCTTCTGCCTTTTGGTCAAAGCAAGAAGTTAACCATGTTTAAAAACAGGCACATGACTTCACCTACAAAGCAATATAGCAATGTAATAAAACTGCATTTGTACCCCATGAATATATACAGAAAATGCAATCAATAAAAACAGGACAGAGGATCTGAGGTATAGGTACTTTGAGGGAATGATTTGCCTCTCAAACTCAGTTTAAAGTTAGTTTCTTATATATTCACCTTGAGAGAAGAAAATCTACCAAATAAGCCTGTGACAAAGTGTGTTCCTTAGGTCTATTCAGAAACTGTAGATGTGAGATTTGGGTAGCAGTCAGGATTAATTCCCTGACGTGAACTCTGGAACCGTGGCCTGAGCATCGCTTGGTTCTTTCTTGGCTTTGTAGAGAATGTTAGGCTTATGGTTGTGCATTATTACCATATTATGAAACAGCATTCATATTTTCTCATCTCTAGGACTTTCTTATTCAAACAATTCTAGGTCTCTAATATTTCTTCAACATTCAGTTGTTTTGAGTGGTTCTAGTGAGTAATCTACTGGTAAATAGTAACTTCTGTTGTGTGACTGCTCTGTGCTAATCACTGTTCTTGCAGTTTAACAGATATTTAACTATGATCCACATATTCTTCTTTTCCCCACATTTTTAAAGAGAAGCAGCCTTGCTCTGTTGCACAGGCTGAAGTGCAGTGGTGCAGTCATTGCTTACTGCAGCCTCCAGCTGTTAGGCTGAAGTGATCCTCCCACCTTAGCCTTTTGGGTAGCTGGAACTACAGAGCTTACCACCATGCCCAGCTAGTTGATTTTAATTTTTTTAGAGTTGGGGTTGCGTCTTGCTTTGTTACCCAGGCTGATCTTGAACTCCTGGCCTCAAGCAATCCTCCTGCCTCAACTTCCCTGAAATTTCACATTTTGTATATCGTACTGAAATTTGAATATGAAAGTGCCTCACCCCAAAGCCTATGGCAAAATGGGAACCCCAATCCAACAGTATTTTTTTAACTTTAGTTTGAAAACTTGGCCGGTCACAGTGGCTCGTGCCTGTAATCCTAGCATTTTGGGAGGCTGAGGCTGGTGGATCACAAGGTCAGGAGTTTGAGACCAGCCTGGCCAACATGATGAAACCCCGTCTTTACTAAAAATACAAAAAAAAAAAAAAGATCAGCTGGGCGTGGTAGTGCACACCTGTAGTCCCAGCTACTTGGGAGGCTGAGGCAGGAGAATCACTGGAACTCGGGAGGTGGAGGTTGCAGTGAGCTAAGATCGTGCCACTGCACTCCAGCCTGGGTGACAGAGTGGGACTCCGTCTCAGAAAAAAAGAAAACTCTACTGGGCAACTTCTTATATGAATGGTTTGCAGTCTGCCCTTGTTGGAATGCAGCCAGTCAGTCCACAGAGTTACGGAGCTCAGGAAATGCTGGACGTTGCCTTCCCCAGCATCGTCCTGTACACAGCTGCAGGAGGCCAAGTGTTATGACGTGATCCACTGTGTCACCTCAGGAGAAAGTGGAAATGCAGAGACAGCGCTTCCGCTTGGAGTTTGAGAAGCATCGTGGCTTTCTGGCGCAGGAGGAGCAACTGCAGCTGCGGCGGCTGGAGGAGGAGGAGCGAGTGACCCTGCAGAGACTGCGTGAGAGCAAGGGCCGGCTGGCCCAGCAGAACAAGGCCCTGAAGGAGCTGGCAGATGAGCTGGAGGAGAGGTGCCAGCGCCCAGCCCTGGGTCTGCTAGAGGTGAGGCCGGGTGCCAGAAAAGCAGGCAGATGTGAGACTGACGTGGGAGACAAGGACAGTGGCTTTCAGAGACAAACACTTTGGCATTTATGTTCTTTAGGAAATGGGCACCCTAGAATTTCTCAGAAGGCAGCTTAACCCCCTGGAATTTCTCAGAAGGCAGCTTGAACCCGCTAGAATTCCTCAGAAGGCAGCTTGAACACCCTAGAATTTCTCAGAAGGCAGCTTGAACACCCTAGAATTTCTCAGAAGGCAGCTTGAACACCCTAGAATTTCTCAGAAGGCAGCTTGAACACCCTAGAATTTCTTAGAAGGCAGCTTAAACACCATAGAATTTACTCAGAATCGTGAGGTTCTAGAGAATCATATAGTTTGAATCTGGCATGGTGGCACATGCCTGCAGTTCCAGCTACTACGGAGGCTGAGACAGGAGGATCGCTTGGTCCAGGGAAATTGAGACCAGCCTGGGCAACACAAGACCCTCTCTCAAAAAACAAATAGACAGCATCTAGTTCATATTTAGGACTAAAGAATTTTTACAATTAAAATGAATTTAATGATTGCTGAGCATGTGAACAGCCAGGAGGACAGGCTGCCCTCTGCTGGCTGAGAAGTGTTTCTCTCAGCCCCACAGTCAGGTTGTCACGATGGCATTGCAGGTTTTCAGTGATGGCTCACCCAGAAAGTCTGCATGACACCTTCAGTGTCACAGCCAGAAGGGTGAATAAGGATTAAATTGTCCAGCTCGAAACTGTTATAATGGATTGTAAAGCAAACACTTGTTTCTGGCCCACGTTGCATGCCCGTTCCAGGCACGGTGAGGAGGGGTTATGTGGACTCCTGTGCAGTTTGCTCCCAATCTATTTGGAATTAGAGAACAGAAAGACAAGTAACGGTGAAAGGAAATCTTTGCTTTTAATCCTCTGTGAAGACATCATATCCCAGTGAACAGCGAAAGCCAAAGTTCTTGATGAATCCGTGTTTTCCTGATAGAATCAATGGCAACAGAAATTTATCTGGGCGACTTCTTTTTTTGGTGATGGAGTTTTGCTCTTGTTGCCCAGGCTGGAGTGTAGTAATGACATGATCTCAGCTCACCACAACCTCCGCCTCGTGGGTTCAAGCGATTCTCCTTCCTCAGTCTTCTTAGTAGCTGGGATTACAGGCATGTGCCACCAGCGAGGCTGATTTTTTGTATTTTTAGTAGAGACGGAGTTTCTCCATCTTGGTCAGGCTGGTCTTGAACTCCCAACCTCAGGTGATCTGCCTGCCTCAGCCCCCCAAAGTGCAGGGATTACAGATGTGGGCCACTGCACCCAGCCTGTCTGGGCCGACTTTTGTCTCCTCCCCAATGACTCATTCAGGGAGTTCTAAACTAGGTGATTCCTGCTCTCATTTAACAGCTGACCCACAGATTCTACCTTTTCAGACTTAGTTCTAGACACTGAAAGACCATGAATATAAATAATCATATTAATTGTCTGTATAATATTTACAAGTACAGTGAGTAAACAGTACTGGTTATATGGCAGGGGAGCATTAAATGAATGAATTTATAAAGCAGTTTAATTTGTCTCATTTTATCTTTTATATATATATGTATATATATACATTTTGCTGTTACTGTATGTTCATTTCCTTGTTGTAAACTAGAGTCAGAAAGGAGTTAATTTTGTAAATAGCAGATAGCAAATAAACACAAGAACTTTGACAGTTTCTTTCTTTCTTTTTTTTTTTTTTTGGAGACAGAGTCTCACTGTGTTGCCCAGCCTGGAGTACAGTGGTGTGATCTTGGCTCACTGCAACCTCCACCTCTTGGGCTCAAGCCATTCTCCTGCCTCCGCCTCCTGAGTAGCTGGGATTACAGGCATGTGCCACTGCACCTGACTAATTTTTTTTGTTGTTGATGTATTTTTAGTAGAGACAGGGTTTTGCCATGTTGGCCAGGCTGATCTTGAATTCCTGACCTTAGGTGATCCACCCACCTTGGCCTCCCAAAGTGCTAGGATTATAGACATGAGCCCCTGTGTCCGGCTTGACAGTTTCAACAATAACATTTATTGCCTTAACTCACCATGTCTCATGTAACCTATTTAAATTTAGCAGTTTACCACCGAATAGATGTTATAAAACAAATTATAGGGAGGATAAATTCTTGAATAATGTATCTATCTATTTTCTTTAAAGGCAGGATCTCGTTCTGTCACTCAGGCTGCAGTACAGTGGCATGATCATAGCTCACTGCAGCCTCAGTCTCCTAGGATCAGGCAATCCTTGTGCCTCAGCTTCCTGAGTAGCTGGGACTACAGATGTACAGCACCATGCCCAGATAATTTTTAAAAAGTTTTAGTAGACATGAGGCTTGGTTGTGTTGCCCAGGCTGTATATTTTTACACTTCCCTTTCCCTTTCTTTCCTGGTACTAATAAACTACATTTTACCCCCAAAGGCCAAGACCAAGGCCTGACATTCCCATACAGGGTAAAGGAAATTTTTTCCCTGCTTTTATGCCATCAGGACTTATCTGACTGGTGACTCTTTTTGAGGGGGGAGGGGAAATGTATCCCAAATACAATTATTAATATAATAAATATATCACAGTTATATTTATTTAACAATCTACTTTGAGAAAAACTGTTCCCAGTTATTAAAGGCTTCCTTTTTTAATCTACGTAGGTAACCTACTCAATATGAATGGCTCTGGTATGTTGGTTCAAAGAATTAGGAATTTGTAATTCTTATAAAGACATTTAGGGAAACATTTTGTGTCTTTATTTGAGGAACCTATCCCTGCCCCTCAAATATATTCTACAAGTTCTTAGGATCGATTTTATCTGATTCCGTCTGAATTGCATGCAGAATGTTACTCTGCTACAATATCCAAGTGCCAGAATTATTAATTCAGAAGATAAATTGATAGATATTACAGGAATTAACCTAAATTTTGTGTGGCTTTAAAGAAAAGAGATTTGGCCAGGCACGGTGATTCATGCCTGTAATTCCAGTACTTTGGGAGGCTAAGGTGGGTGGATCACCTGAGATCAGGAGTTCGAGACCCACCTGGTCAACATGGTGAAATCCGTCTCTACTAAAAATACAGAATAATTTGGCCAGGCGTGTGGTGGGCATCCATAATCCCAGCTACTCAGGAGGCTGAGGCAGGAGAATCACTTGAACCTGGGAGGCAGAGGTTGTAGTGAGCTGAGATCGCGCCGTTGCAATCCAGCCTGGGCAACAAGAGTGAAACTCCATCTCAAAAAAAAAAAAAAAAAAGAAGAGAAAAGAGTTTTATTGTCCCCTATAATTTTATCTTTATTGTTAATGTTTTCTAGTAATTTCTAAGGAAATTTTCATGGCATCCCTAGTCTGACTGTGAAAAGCAATTTGGAGGTCCAGCTCATGCTGTTTGTGTTTTTCTTTCCTTTTCAGGGTGTAAGAGGAGTCCTGAGCAGGTATGTCTGCTTTCTGAATTGGTGAAGGGATTGGGAGAGGCAGAGGAGCTGGTGCATAACGCTGCTGACTTCTGTGGTTTCTGTGCTCTTCTCAGAAGTAAGGCTGTGACGAGGCTGGAAGCAGAGAACATCCCCATGGAACTGAGGACAGCATGTCGCATCCCAGGGAGGAGGGAAATGCTGAGGAAGTTCCAAGGTAGTTTGCAGTTTGGGGATTGGGAATTCAGTACCTGGGTTTGCCAGTCAGCCGCAGTGACCGACAGACCCTGAAGTCTCAGTGGCCCTCATCAGCGGAGATTTATTTTGAGAGTGTGCTGTTGGTTTGTTATTGGGTGTGGGGCCTTCTGTGGCACCTCTCCTCACTCTGGGACCCATGTTGACAGAGCTCCACCTCCCTGCTGGTGCTGGGAGCCATAGACAAGGGCAAGGTTATTAAAGGGTTGGGGGAAGAAGTTCTCTTTATAGCAGCAATACAACATATCACTTCTGGTCACTAAAATGTGGGGATTTCTCCTGCAAACAGCGAGTCCGTTCTCCAGCAGATGCTCCAGCCAGAAGTCCTTCCCTGCCATTTGATTTTGACACTGTCTACCTGGAGATGGCATCAGGTCCCACAGGTTGAGGGTTTAGTCCTACAGACTGACCCCACTTCAGTTGCTGGTCACAAGCACAGGTTGTGGCCTGTGATTCTGAACAACTGACTGTAAATTGGGGTTCCCACAGCCTCCTTCTTGAGCTCACCTAATTTCCTGAAACAGCTCACAGAACTCAGGGACACATATTTACTCACTTATTATAATGGGTGTTACAGAGGATACAGATGAACAGCTGGAAGAGATTCATAGGGCGAGGTTTGTGAGAAGCGGCATGGAGCTTCACAGCCTCTAGGCATGCTGCCTTCAGAACCGCCATGTGTTCAGCTATCTGGAACTCCTCAGGACTCAGTTCTTTTGCTTGTTTTTGTTTTTGTTTTTGAGATGGAGTCTCACTGGAGGGGAGTGGTGCAATCTTGGCTCACTGCAACCTCTGCCTTCCAGGTTCAAGTAATTCTACCTCAGCCTCCAGAGTAGCTGAGACTACAGGCACATGCCTCCATGCCCAGCTAATTTTTATATTTTTAATAGAGATGGGGTTTCACCTTGTTAGCCAGGATGGCCTCAATCTCTTGACCTCGTGATCCACCTGCCTCAGCCTTCCAAAGTGCTGGGATTACAGGTGTGAGCCACTGCACCTGGGCTCTTTTGACTTTTTATGGAAGCACTATGTAGACATGATGATTAAGTCATAGGCCATTGGTTTATCAACCCACCCTTCTCTTGAGAGGTGGGTGGGGACGTGGCACATAGGACTGAAAGTTTCCAGCCTCTAATCACGTGGCTGGTACCACTGTTAACCTACACCCAGTGGGGGGCTATCTGGGGGTCACCAACTACAAGTCATCCTACTAGCATACAAAAGACACTCGTCTTTCTGGAAATTCCAAGGATTTTAAGAACTGTATGTCAGTAAACAGGATGTAGACCAAATATATCCTGCACAGTAGCAATGGTATGATGACTCATGTACTGCTCTTAAAGGCGTCCACACTGAATGGGGGCGTGTGGCCTTCCTGAGATTTCATGGCTATGCCAAACTGTGAAGGAGACCATGTAGAGGGCAAGGCAGAACTTTCCCCTTTCCCTGGGAATGTTTGCTGAAAATCAACTGACCAAAGACAAATAGGAACACAGGCATAGAAAAGTAACATTCATAGCACAGTGGAGCTGCAGGAGAATAATTACCCAGTAACTCAGCAGGGTACGGATGGTTACATACCCTTCTTTATTGGAGGAAAGGAAGATGGGGAGGTGTGGGTGATTTTAGGGGGATAGTAAATGATTTTTTTCGAGGATTCTTTGGGCTTGGTGTACATACACTGACTTGGGATGAAGTCTGTTGAAAAGTAGACAGTGGTTTGTGACTGAAGTTTGTCCAGGTGTGTTCACAGATTAAGTCTGTCTTCCTGCACTATGAGCTAAATTATTTAAGAACACAGGTACTTTAGGCAGATAAATCACTGTTATAATAAAGCTTCCTCCAGTGTGTGCTGGTCTCCAAAGACCTTTACTTTAAAATAATGGGTTTACCAGGGTGCTGTATTTTAGGGTAAAATTCCCTGGTCTCCTTCAGTGGGAGAGTACACCATGCCAGAATAATGAGGATTGGTATATTCATGAACAGCAGAGTCACAGCCACCCATAGAGTCTATATTTGGTTAGAAGAATGGGTGCAAAATTGTAGTTTATCTCCTATTAGCTGGGATATGAGTAATGTTAGCCCCAGTAAATTTCCATTTTTCCTTGTTTATAAAATGCTAAAAAAATTGTTTGGAGGACAAAATGAAACATTTGAAAGCACCCCACCTCCTGAAAGTCATCAATATGAAAGCATTGCAGTTACTAATTAAGAAGAAGTTTGGTTTAATTTACTGGCTGAGAATTTGATGATTTGCTTGAATTAGTCAATAAAGCCAAAAATATTGTCAATTATTTTTATGTAGGAATAAGCAGTGTCACAAAAATTTAGTTTGTTAAGTCTGATTGTGTTATTCTTTCAAACAGTATAGATTCAGTATTTTTTAAAATTTCATTTTAAAATCTAATTTATCCCAAGTAATGAAAATAGACTATATCTGAATGGTGACTTCAGTACTTACAGAGAAAGATTGTAATGTCCCCTTAATGAGAAAACCCATCTCTTCACCATAGTACCCACGTTCTCATGGGCAGACGAATATGTACTAATTGCCTGACTTGATTAAAGTTATCATGGCACCATCAGACACGGTAACCTCATGTCAATATGTATTTCTATTGAATGAAATAATCAATTCAAAATGTATTATTCATTTTATCTCATCCATTCTTTAAACGTTAGAATCTATCATTCAACAACGGCAACAAAATCCACTACAATCCATAGCTTTGTGTGCAGATATTTACTTAATCAAAATACACAGACTGTAAGCAGATGATGCAGGACATTGAAGAAAATGAAAAGGAGTGTGAAAAGGGTAACGAGAAGTTCTAGTTTTGAATAAGGTGACCAGGGAAGACCTTGGCCTGTAGCCGCTAACCCAGCAAACGTGATCTGGAAGGCAGCAGAAATGAGCACGAAGGCCTGACATGGAGGATGGCAGGTGTGTTCCACGAGCCGTGAGGTTGTCAGTGTGACGACTCTCTGGCAGAGTGAATGACAGGAGGGTTGGAGAGACCAAGGAAGGGCTTGATAGGCAAGCCACTCTGAGTGTGATCCTTTATCCCTGAGTGAAATAGGACATCACTGAAAGATGGTTGGGCCAGGCACGGTGGCTCATGCCTGTAATCTCAGCCCTTTGGGAGGCCAAGGTGGGCAGATCACTTGAGGTCAGGAGTTTGAGACCAACCTGGCCAACATGGTGAAAACCCGTCTCTATTAAAAATATAAAAATAGCCCATACCCAACTACTTGGGAGGCTGAGGCAGGAGAATTGCTTGTACCTAGGAGATGGAGGTTGCAGTGAGCTGAGATCGTGCCACTGCTCTCCAGCCTGGGCAACAAGATTGAGGCTCTGTCTCAAAAGAAAAAATAAAGATAAAGAAAAAGAAAAATAGCTTGGACTAATGTTCTGTGAGGATCACTCTATGCTTTCTTGTAAGTAAAGTACAGAAAGGAGAAGATTGACATGGGAAAAACAGTTACGGGTCTTTGGAGTAATTTGGTGAGAGATGATTACGTTGGAACAGATGTTATAACTGAAGGTGCCACAAGATGGACAGATCGTTTATATGCTGAAGGCGGAGTTGGTAAGATCTGCTGTTGGATTATATTTGATGTGCCATAAAAAACAACAGCCAGGAATGATTCCAAGGTTATGGATCTTGCAAACTGGCAAAATGTGGTTGCCACTTATATTGATGAGGAAAGCTGCAGTTGAAGCAGAAGGAGGAGGTTGGGTTTTGGACACGTGGATATTCCGATGAGTGCCAAATATCCAAATATTGATGTCAGGTAAACAGATGAATGAACAACATGGAGTTTCAGGGCAAAGGTCAAACCTAAGGACATGCATTGAGAATCAGTCAGCATATGAATGGAACTTTATCAAAGCAATGAGCCAGCCAAGCCCGGGGTAGATAGTGGGTGAGCTGAGAGAGAAGGAAGAGGTCCAAGTCTTGGGACCACAGGTTTCTCCAGCGGTGGTGGACGAGGAGAGGAGAGCAGCTAACAGGGCCAAGGAGTAGCGGGTAGAGAGGAAGGGGAGACACGGATGAGTGTTGTCTTTGGAAACAGGAGATTTTTTTGGACAAATGGATTCTCAGTAGTGTTGAGAGCTACAGAAAAATCATTTAAGATGAACTCTGACAAATAACTATTCATCAGTGTGAAGGCCCCTGGGAAGATGGACATGAGCAGTTGGGTGGAGCGTGGTCATATCAAGATGAAGAATTGAGTTTAGCAGAGAAAGGGTAGGGAGACGACTGGGGTATAGACCACGTCAAAAGCCATTTCACAGTTCTCTTTTGTTAGAAATGAAGCAGACAGGTGTGCTGGAGCAGGAATGGTGTGGGGACACATGACCTATGTTAAATGTACCTGCCGTGGAGGCCTACCTCCCAGTCTCTGTTATTCATCTCTGGAGTCTGGAAAACCACATCAACTCTTTGACTCTGACTCTATCTTGTGTAATGCAGGGATGACTGTGGTGACCCTCAGGGTGGTTGCATGAGTTCATATAAATAATGGAGTGGGCAGTTATGTGACCACTCAGGTCGGATATCAGTAAGAGTTTACTAGGCTGGCCGTGGTGGCTCACAGCTGTAATCCCAGAACATTGGGAGGCTAAGATGGGCGTATCACCTGAGGTCAGGAGTTTCAAACCAGCCTGGGCAACATGGCAAAACCCCATCTCTACAAAAAATACCGAAAACTAGCTGGGCAAGGTGGTCCAGCTGCTCAGAAGGCTGAGGTAGGGGGACTGCTTGAATCTGGGAGGTGGAGTCTGCAGTGAGCCGTGATTGCACCACTGCACTCCAGACTGGGCAACAGAGTGAGGCTCTGTCTCAATTAAAAAAGTTCACTAGAAGTGTTTAGAGGCAAATAAGTGTAGCGGCAGTGGCAGTAGTGGGTGGTAGTGTGGCAACAGCAGTAGCAGTAGAAGCAGTATTTGTTCTGATGTTAAAAAGCAAACTATATTAACAAGTTAGTCGGTTTTTGCATTGCTATAAAGAAATGCCTGAGGCTGGGTATTTTGTTAATATAGGGAAATGCGGCTTATTTTGGCTCATGGTTCTGTAGACTGTACAGGAAGCATGGTGCTGGCACGTGCTTCTGGCGAGGCCTCCGAAACCTCCAGTCATGGTGGAAAGCAAAGGGGGAGCCAGCATATCAAGGGAAGCAGTGAAGTGGGGGGCTTCCAGGTTCCTCTTAAACAAGCAGCTCTTACAAGCTGAGCCACATTTCAACATGAGATTCCGAGGGCATACACATCCACACCGTGTTATTAATTAACTTACTACTTACGAGGAATGCTTATAAGGAAATCCACTGAATATTTCACATCCTCCCTTCTTCCTCGAGTTTCATATCTAGACATATTTATTTATTACGTATATGGGTCAGATGTCTCATCAGTCTCGCTGGGACTTCACAGTATCAATTTTTTAAATTGTTATATAACAAGTCACTGCAAGCTTAGCTGCTTAAAGCCATACCATTTAGTGTCTCACAGTTCTGGAGATACATCAGGTGGGATCAGCTGGCTCCTCCGCTTAGGTTTCCTCAAGGCCCAAATATGGGTGTTGGCTAGGCTAGGCTTCTCTGAAGGTCTGGGAAGAATCTTAACCCCTGAGCTTATTCAGATTGTTGGCATAATGCAATTCCACACAAAGGCAGCACTGAGATTCCTGTTTTTTTGCTGGCTGCTGGTTGGGGGCCATTCCAGCTCTGGAGAGCACTCTCAGCTCTAGAACTCACTCGCCTTTCTCCTCGCATGACCTTTCCCTCTTCAAAGCCAGCAAAGAGATATCAAATCCATGTCTCATTGACCTTTCCTGCTGCCACCAACCCAGTAGCCAGAGAAAACATTACGATTTTATAGAACTTGTGGGATTAGATTCGACCCACCTAGATAATCTCTCTCTTGTCATGTAATGTAACATAGTCATGAGGCTAACACCAGGGTGTGAAGGTCGTGGGTCCATCTTAGAATTCTGCCTACCACAGTAATATAATCTTGAAAGTAGTGGATTTCATGTTAATAAAATTCTCCTATAGATTTTAAGAAAAACAAATCCCTAAGGGGTTTATAAATTTTATGTTAAATGCAGAGGATCCTCCTACGTGTACCCAAATGCTTTGGATGTAAGCCAGATATGGTGGTGTGCACTTAGAGTCCCAAATACTGGGGAGGCAGACAGAGGAGGATCCGTTGAGAGCAGGAGTTTGAGGCTGTAGTATAACATGGCTATGCCCCTAAATACCTCTGAACTCCAGCCTGGGCAACATAGTAAGACTCCGCCACACACACGCACACACACGCACGCACGCGCGCACACGCTTTAGATGTAAATGAAACTAAATGATTATGCACTTGCTTTGTCATCACGAATTGTTTTCATTGGGGAAGTTAATGAGTTCTGAGTTATGCAGAGGAAACAGTGGAATACACCAGATAGTAATACAGAATAAAGAATAATGAAGTAATAAAGAATATTTCACCTGTAAGGTGAATACTGATTTGTTTTCTCTGGGAGTTATTAGAGAGAGAAAAGTGAGGATTTGTGGGACTATTCTTTGTAGAGGCTTCCTAAGTTTCTACCAGTCCTTTCTTTCCTTTCACCTGCTCCACCAAATTCTTTCCACAGTGGACATAAAGCTGGATCCCGCCACGGCGCACCCCAGTCTGCTCTTGACTGCTGACCTGCGCAGTGTGCAGGATGGAGAACTGTGGAGGGATGTCCCCAGCAACCCTGAGCGATTTGACACGTGGCCTTGCGTCCTGGGTTTGCAGTCCTTCTCATCGGGAAGGCACTACTGGGAGGTGCAGGTGGGAGAAAGAGCGGAGTGGGGGTTAGGGGTCTGTCAAGACACACTGGCAAGAAAGGGGGAAACCACACCGTCTCCCGAGAACGGGGTCTGGGCCCTGTGGCTGCTGAAAGGGAATGAGTACATGGTCCTTGCATCCCCATCAGTGCCTCTTCTCCGACTGGAAAGTCCTCGCTGCGTTGGGATTTTCTTGGACTATGAAGCCGGTGAGGTCTCATTTTACAATGTCACAAATGGATCTTATATCTACACATTCAACCAGCTCTTCTCTGGTGTCCTTCGGCCTTACTTTTTCATCTGTGATGCAACTCCTGTTGCCTTGCCACCTGTGACAGTAGCAGAGTCAGGAAATTGGGCATCTGGGGATCATTTAGATCCTGCTTCTCATGTAAGAGATGATTATCCCTAAAATTCTGTTCCCAAGATGCGGTCCTAGTCTAGCCAACATTCCTGGAGCGAGTGAAGGATGTCAACATGCTCAGGTCTAACAAATACCCCCATTTAGGCCAGCACTTTATTCCTTATTGCTGTGGAAATATTTCCATGGGACAAAAGAAAGAATATGAAATATTTGCATATGGGAAGACTGTAGAGTATAATGATTTTAGAAATGGAGCAATCTCAGCCTGTATTTCTAGATCTCACTTTCTTGATGAGTCTTCCTTCAAATTAATGACCTTGGATTGCATAAGATTTCTATTCATTCCTTAACATTTTTATACCTTTTAATATCCTTTTATTCCAAATCTTCCATGTAAGAATTAACATGGATTCAGCATGGTCTGACATTATTCCAGTATCACACCCTAATTCTGTTTCTCCTCCTTTTCCTGACTTTCCTTCTCATTCTCTCCTTCCCGCTCTTTCTGTTACTCTTGCTCTTTGTCTCTCTCATTCCTTGTTTCTTACCTCTTACTGTTTAACCTGTTGTTTCCTTCTAAATTAATATATTTCGAGCCGTTCCTTTTTACATTCACATTGCCTATGACGTTACTCAATTACTTTAAAAATCCTTTTTATTAACCCATTTTCTTGGTATTGCACAAAGGTTAATTTTAAAGCAATCCAGGCAAATAAGTCACACCAAAAAGTACATTCATCTAATCTATTTAGTAAATGTTGCAAATCAGCTTCTACCAGTAAAATGTAGAAATTTGTGAAACTCCAAAAAAAAAATCCTTTTTATTCTGGACCTAATTTTTAAGAATTATGAAGCTCATTCCTCGGAATCTAATATCACTGACTCCTAGACTTTTTCCTTTTTCTTTGGATATACTCTAAATAGAATTTATCAGAATTTTCATTCAACTTGTTCTTCGACCTAGACATTTATTAGTTATAAGACCTCAAGGCTGGGTGCAGTGGCCACGCCTTTAATCCTAGTACTTTGGGAGGCTGAGGTGGGCAAATCACAAGGTCAGGAGTTCAAGACCAGCCTGGCCAACATGGTAAAAAATGTCTACTAAAAAAAAAAAAATAGAAAAAATTAGCTGGGTGGCAGGTGCCTGTAATCCAACTACTAAGGAGGCTGAGGCAGGAGAATAGCTTGAACCTGGGAGACGGAGGTTGCAGTAAGCCTAGATCACGCCATTGTGCACTCCAGCCCAGGCAACAGTACAAGACTTGGTCTCAAAAAAAAAAATCTCAAACAACACAGCTGTCTTTCTTTCAGCTGCTTATTATGGTTCCTAAACATGGAACAAATATACTGGCCTCACAGTGTTATAGTATATGCTTAAGGTTAGAATTGATATTGCTGGTTGGAATTCAGCTTTTCTATTTAAGTACTTTATGATGATGATGAAATGATGATAATATTTAACATTTTTCAAGTAGATTCTGTGCCTCTCCAATAAAATTCTTAAAAGTTAGTGAAGGCTAACCTTGCTGCCTGCTTTATATCAGTATCTTAGAAATAATTGCTACACAAATGCTAAAATGCTTAAATGATAAACGCTTCAATGCTAACCAAATATTAATTAATGGCAAATTATTTAACATTATCTGGTAATAATCTGCAGAAGGTTTAACTTTTCCTTCTCAATTTGAAGTTCAAGATACTTTGCCAGGGAGATTTTTTTTTGACTGATATCCTTAACTTACCTTCCAGTTATATTACTAATGTAGCTTTCTTTCCAGATTTTTTAAATTGTCTGATCATGAGCGAACACGTCTCTCTGTCTCAGATTTGCAAACAGAGGGAATGATGCATCTGTATGTCCCTCTTGCTGGTGTTCCGCAGACCATGCCTGCCCTAGGCCTCCCTCAGGCAAGGTCCGTGTGGAGAAGATAGGCTTCAGCTCAGCAGCAGCATCCCTTCCCACGGGGACGAGGAGGGATGACGGCAGTGGCTGGAGATGCCCCTTCCATGGGGCACCACCCATTCACAGAGACACCTTCCACTCTCTTCATGGGGGAAACAAGAGTCCCAGGAACATTCTGGTCTCAGCTGTCTCCCTTGAATCTTGTCTCACTGTGCATTTTATTATGGTTTAAGTCAGTCAAGTAACCAAACTGAGTCTTCATCTCTTGCATTCAGTTCATAGAGCTTTGCGTGTCTCCTATGATGACCTGTCTCTTTCCCTCTCCAACTCTGAAAAGATTTCCACTGTTTCCTCTGGAATTTTGTTTCATGGCCAGCAAGATCCTCTAAATCCATACCCATTTCCTGGTTTCTTCTGTCCTTTCCTCTGAATGCCGGTCTTTTACATTCAGCTCTCCACTCGACATCAGAATAGACATTTTAAACTCAGTATTCCTAAACTTAACTCCAATTTTCCCCCAAGTCTCCCCACTAACTACAGCAACAATAGCAACAAACACCACAGGCATCTCGTGTCACTGGACGGCAACTCCATTCCTTTGATGCCAAGGCCAGGCGTCTGATGGAGTCCTCCTCTCTTGATTTCTCTAGCCCAGGTCCAGCCCATCAGCAAGCCCTGTTGGTCCTGCCTTTGGAACGCATCTAGGGTTCAGTTGTCCTGGCCGCACTGCTGCTGTAACTGTGGTCGGAACTCCGTCCTGCCTCTCTGGATTATGACACTTGTTTTCTCACAGTGGTTCTGCTTGGGCTCTAGGCCCTTCCACTCCCATTGTCTCTACAGCAGCTGGGCTAATTCTTTTAGCACCCAAGGATGTGTTGCCATCACAGTGACTTAGAAATGGTATGCCAATATATGAGTATAAATATTATTACATTAATAGTAACATGTACAAACGTGTTCTACAAAATATCACATAAAACATTGAAATCCTATGCTATGTAATTAACATCAATGTTATTATTAATATTAAAAATTGTTTTGAATTAAATATATTATTGAAATTAATTTTACTGCTTTAATGTACCTACTGAAAATTCTAAATTATGTTATATTCCTATTGCACAACCCTGCACTCAGGTGTTCAAATCAACTAGAAAAGAGGAAATAAGAAGGGAGCAGGGACAGCCATGATTATTCTCTCAGGAAAGAGAATATTGCAAACACTCTTGTCATGGCACCCAGCACTTCCTTGTTCCTCAGGCTGTAGATAATGGGATTGAGCATGGGGGTAAGGATGGTGTAGAAGACTGCCAGGATCTTGTCTTCGGATGGTGAGTGGAGATTCCTGGGCTGAAGATAGGTGTAGACAAAAGGTGCATAGTAAAAGCTCACTACAGTTAAATGGGTTGAAATGGTGGTGAAGGCCTTTTTTCTTCCCTCTTTTGAATGCATATGATAGACAGCAAATAGGACTCGGCCATAGGAAGCAGTGATGCCAAGGAAAGGAAAAAAGAGAAAGAAGCTTGTACTTACAAAAACCACATATTCATAGACCCAAGTATCCACGCAGGCAAGAAGCAGCATGGCTGGGACATCGCAGAAGAAATGATCAATGGCCCTAGACCTGCAGTAGGAAATATGGAGGGCATAGACTGTGTGTGCCAAGGAGTTGATGGACCCCAGTGTCCAAGAGCCTCCAATCATCTTCTCACACACTCTTTTACTCATGCGGATGGAATAGTGGAGAGGGTGGCAGATGGCCACATAACGGTCATAGGCCATGGAGGTCAGGAGTAAGCCCTCAGAACATGCCATTGTCAGGAAGAAGAAGCTTTGCACTCCACATCCCAGGAAGGAGATGCCTTTCTGTCCGGAAAGGAAGTTGTACGCCATCTTGGGGACGGTGGTGGAGATGTACATCAGGTCCATGAGGGAGAGCTGGCTGAGAAGAAAGTACATCGGTGTGTGGAGACGGGGATCCACGTGGATGAGGTGAATCATGGCCAAGTTACCCACCGAGGCCAAAAAGAATATGAGGATGATAAGGCATAGGAGAAATATGCCAGTTTGATTTGGGGGAAGCAGACCCAACAAAATGAAATCATTTGACGTGTGATTCCATTTCTCCATGAAAACTGCCTGCTATAACTGTGTTAAAAGAGTTAGAAGCAAAAGCAAAGCA